>AWUE01022031.1:0-75145 GCA_001974825.2 Corchorus olitorius
TCATACTTACTTACCATTGATTTCTTAATCCAACAAATAAGCGCATAATCCTAAGAAAAGACTCACTTTCGCATTATGATATAGTCACACGTGAATATTTCTAAGATCAACTGATAGCATTAATTTGTTGCACCTATAGAAAAAGGTCAATTTACCAAAAACATGTTTGGAACTTAATGGTGAAAGATGAGCAATAAAACACTCAATAAAAGTCTGAAAATAATTTGGAAAGGGTGGAAGAGAAATAGACAAACTTCCCCATTGGAATTGTAAATAAAATTATATAATTATGTTTTTCAAATATGAATAATAATACTATTAATAAGAAGTATGCAATATTACTGCAAGCATAACTTTTCTTTGGTAAATTTCGATCCTTGGGGTTCAAATTTTGACAATTAACTACTGTTAAGGATTTGATAATGGAAACTAAACTCAGTTTCAAAATTTAAACCTTAATTCACATGGCATACACACACACACACATATATATACACACACATATACATATATATGTAATTTACCCTATAATTAATTTTTTAAAATTAAATGTATGAGATTATTATATTGAGGTTTTATCAAGGGGTACAAATAAAATTAGAAAGCATAGCCTTTTTTAATTGGCTGAAGCTTGAACGCATATCAAAGACAGAATCATCCAGCAAAACTTTGAAGATGATCAAAGGAGAAAGTCGGGTGGGGAAGGTATGAAGAGTAAGGAAAGAAAGTAGGAAAGTCTGCCATAAGATGATCTAATGCACATATTTTCCCCAAGAAACAGTGAGGAAGATATAATGATGCAATTGACACAACATAGAAATCAATCAAACCAAAATTACATAGGAAGGTTATGAAATTTTCATAGTGTGGTTACTAAAATTTCATATGGAGGTTATCAAAACGTCATAGTGTAGTTATCAAAATTTTATACAGGCGTTACCAAATTTCATAAAAAGGTTATCAAATTTTCTTAGGTCGTTAACAAAATTTTATACGAAGGTTAACAAAATTTTATACGAAGGTTATCAAAATTTATAGTGTGGTTATCAAAATTTCATGGGGGGGAGGTTATCAAAGTTTCCTAGGGAGGTTAACAAAATTTCATTGGAAGGTTACAAAAATTTTGTGGAGATGTTATCAAAATTAAATAAAGAGGATATCACTGTTTCATTCTCATAGGGAGGTTATCGAAACTTAATGGTATGGTTATCAAAATTTTCATAATGCGCTTACCAATTTCATAGTGTGATTATCAAAATTTCATAGGAAGATTATCAAAATTTCACAGAGTGGTTATCAAATTTTCATAGGTTATCGAAATTTCGTAATGATGTTATCAAATTTTCACATCATTATCAATTTCAAATGACATACAAATTTATTGAAAATTTTTACGGTTTTTTTTTATGAAAATGGTACTAAGCATAAATTAAGAAGAGTTAGACGAGTTTACAATTCTTGGGAAGGCAACTCCCACTACATCAGCCAAAAGGAAATCCAAAATAAAGTCTGGACTAACATCATAAAATAAAAGGGCTTCAATCTGAGACCTCCCATGATTTGCCAATGCATCAGCAACCTTGTTACCTTCTCTAAAGCAATGTGAAATCTTTAAATTGGCAAAGCTTTGCATAAGTAATCTGCAATCATAAATAATGTTCCCCAACGGATGAATGGAGATATCAGCCTTTTGAAGCAAATTAACAACAGAAATAGCATCAACATTAACTTCCAAAGATTGTATTCCTTTAGAGACAGCCAATCTGAGCCCATCCCTCAGACCCCAAAATTCAGCCAAGAGACTATTAGTGGTACCAATTCTCCTGGAATAGCCAGTAACCCAATTGCCATACTCATCTCTAATAACACCCCTGAACCAGCTAAACCTGGATTACCTTCAACAGAGCCATCAGAATTTAACTTGAACCAGCCATGGATAGGGGGGATCCAAGAAACAAGAATCTCATTTCTCAAATTAGAAGTCAAATTGTTACAAGCAAGATGAAAGAACTCCAAAGCAAGATTGATAGAAGAATGATAAACAAAGCTAGGGAGAGAGATCTTTCCTTGAAAAATTCTGGTATTTCTAGCTTTCCAAATTGACCAACAAGAGAAAGCAAAAAATGTTGGCCAGGGAGTATTTCTGACAGAAAAGGAAGCAGAAACGTTCATACAAATCCAATCCTTGGTAGAAGAAGGCACAAAAAAATTATTTGGCACCGGAAAGGAGTTCCAAACTTCGTTAGCAAATGTGCAATCTCTCAAGACATGAAGACAAGTCTCTTCAGAATCCAAACACAAATCACAAGCAATATTATCAGAGATTTGTCTATTATAAAGCATGAAATTAGTAGTAAGCCTATCATGAGCAGCCAACCAAAGAAAGTGTTTAATCTTATTGTTACAAGTGCTTTTCCACAACTTAGTCCAAAAAGGATCAAAAATAAAATCATCATTTGAAGCTAAAATATAAGCAGTACTAAGGGAAAATTCCCCATTGGAGGATAGAATCCAAGAAAAAGTATCCTCCCTAGGGTTTTGAAGATTGAAAGGGATAGAAGAGATAACATTTGAAATGGAATCAGGTAGCATAAAGGAAATACAGTTCAAGTTCCAAGTTCCATCAAGATTCAAACAATCACTCACAAGGAGATTATCTTCATTTCTGTTTAGAGGACCTTGAATAAGCTCTCTAACGGGAGAGGAGCCCACCCATGTATCAAACCAAAACCTGGCCAGAGTTGACGACTTTCTTACAGCCCTTACTAAAGACCTCTTGCCCCTTCCTAATACTAAGCCAAGTATTAGAGTTGTTACTCTTCTTTCTAAAAGTATCAAGGTTATACTTACTACTTAAGGCCTTGACCCAAAGATCATTTGGGTGTCTTTTCGCTCTCCAAATAAGCTTTGCCATAAGAGCAATATTCCTCAATCTAGACTTTCTAAGGTTCAAACCACCCTTCTTTTTGGCTTTGGTCACTCTATCCCAATTGATGGGGTGAACTTTTTTCTTATCATCAGTCTTTCCCCAAAGAAAATTTCTCTGAATTCTGTCAACTTCATCCAAAACAGAAAGCGGGAGAGCAGAAGCCTGCATAGGGTAGTCAACTATAGAAGAAGTAACAGACTGAATTAGAGTGGTCCTACCAGCCAAAGAAAGAGTTTTAGCCTTCCACCCTTGAAGTCTATTCCTAATCTTATCAATAATGTGACTAAAATCAACTTTCTTGGCCTTTTTAGTGAGAAGAGGGTGGCCAAGATAGGTCCCCAAATTATCAGTTCTCCTAAAGTCTAGAAAATTAGAGATATTTTCAGCAGTAAGGTCATTGACATTAGGAGAAAACCAAATTTTAGTTTTGTCTTTGTTGATTTTTTGACCAGATCTAAGACAAAAATCATCAAGCACCCTAACAATGGTGTCACAATTATCAAAATTAGCTCTTGCAGCCAAAATAATATCATCAGCAAATAAAGCATGAGAGAACCTAGGACCATTTCTACCAATAGCAATAGGGCTCCAATTCTTAGAATCAACCTCATTCTCAATAGATAGAGACAAGTACTCCATACAAAGGATAAACAGGTAAGGTGATATAGGATCACCCTGTCTAATTCCTCTAGTAGCACTAAAAGCATTAGAAGCAGTACCATTAATCAAAATGGAAAGTTTCGGATCAGAAATGCAAGACAAAATGAGCCTAATGAGATCCTCAGGAAAGTTAAAGAACTTAAGCATATCTCTAATAAACCCCCATTCCAGCCTATCAAAAGCTTTCTCCAAATCAATTTTGATAAACATCCAGCCATGCTTAGCAGTACTAATCCTAGCAGAATGGAGAGCCTCTTGAACCAGAATAATGTTATCAGCAGCTCTCCTTCCAGGTAAAAAGGCAGCTTGGACAGGATTGATGATGTCATTCAAAAGAGACTTCAATCTAAGAGAAATAATCTTAGTAACAACCTTGTAAGAAGTATTCCCTAGACTAATGGGCCTAAATAAATTGACACTATCAGGAGACAAAACCTTAGGGACTAAACAGATCAAAAAATCCTTCCAATGGCCAGGCATGACTCCATTCTCAAAAACAGCCCTAATGGCCTCATAAAAACTCTCTTTAACATCATTCCAACACTTCTGGAAGAATTCAGCATGAAGTCCATCAGGACCAGGAGCCTTAAAAGGCTTCAAACTCCATAAAGCATCTTTAACTTCTCTGATAGAGGGAATAGCAACCAGATCATGATGACAACTAGAATCAATCCTAGCAATCCTATCAGGTTCATAATCAGCAAAAAGACTATGATGGGAAGATTCAGTAGTGTAAAGGCTAACAAAGAAACCAACAATATGATTCTTACAGTCCTCATTGTAAACCCAATTCCCCATATTATCTTTTAGAGCAACAATCTTATTAATATTACGCCTAATCCTAGTAGTAAAATGAAAGAACTTGGTGTTACCGTCACCCTCTTTGAGCCAATCAACCCTAGATTTCATAGCCCAAAGAGTTTCCTCTTGCTTCAAAATGTCAATGTACTCATTCTTCAAAAGCTTTTCAAGATCAATGAGAAACTGTGAAGGGTTATTAGCCAAAGCAATCTGAGTTCCAGAAATTCTAGCAAGAAGCCTTTTTTTCTTATGAAAAACATTCCCAAAAACATTTTTATTCCACTCCTTCACAGCCTCAATAAAAGACAAAACATTGTTGTCAAAACTAGAATCCAATCTATCCCAAACAGATTTAACCAAATCAAAAAAAGATAAATCAGAAAACCACATAGGTTCAAATCTAAAAGGTTTATCAATAAAAATAGGACTGGACACAGTTGTGGAAAAGAGAATAGGGCAATGATCCGAATAGATTCTAGGCAAATGAAAAAGAGTCGAATCAGGAAAAATATTAAGCCAAGAAGAGTTAATCCAAGCTCTGTCTATTCTTTCAAGAATAAGAGAGGAAATGGGGTTATTGTTAGACCATGTGTAACGAGGACCAACAAAACCAATATCAATCATGTCACATGCAGACAAAGCATCAAAAAGAGAAGAAGACAACATGGATTAACAGAACGACCACCAAATTTTTCAAGAGAGCAGAGAGTTTCATTAAAATCCCCAATCCATATCCAAGGGCAATTCAAGTCAGAATTCAAATAAGCAAGGTAATTCCAAAGAAGCAGCCTACTATCTCTATCCGGGCTAGCATAAATAGAAGAAATAGCAAAAATCTGATTTGATTGTCTAACCTGGACAAAAGCTGTTATTTCCTGCTGAGTTTTGCTGTGAATATGAACATCCATGTTAGCAGCATTCCAAAAAAGCCAAATTCCCCCCGAAAAACCAATGGGATCCACCCATTCCGAACCAGAGAAACCCAAATGATCTCTAACAGCAGCCCCTCTATCACCACCAATCCTAGTTTCAGTAATAATCAAAAAATCTAGATTGTGCTTCCCAACCAAGTCCCTCATAATGGCATAAAATTGGGGGTTGCCAGCCCCTCTGGCATTATAACTCACAATCTTCATCAGGAATTGGTTTAGAGTTTTCCCCGTCTGGGTTGAGCCCAATTGCCCGTTGAACCTCATCTATAAAGAGTAATTTTCTTCTATTTCGGGAGTTTGACTTACCCGATGAATCAATTCCCCGTCCCCTAGCAGATCGAAGAACTTTGCGTAGACGCATAACGTGCTGGCCTTTCTTTCTAAGATTAATGCTTTGTGAAAGTCGCACTTTGTCACCAGAACCAGAGGCTGAGCTTTTTTCTGTGGAATCATGCAACTCTCCACTAGGCTTAGTAAGTGGAATTTGAATTGGGGCAGCGACACCAATATCTCCATCCCGACCATCTCCGTTTGGAGTTCCAGATTCAGTAACATCTCCAAGTGGGTTGATTTGATTCAAGCAATTAGAATCATCACCATGTCCTTCAAAATTGATTTCTCTATCAGGCTGTAAATCATTGATAGCTTCGGGAAGACTAACCTCAGCAATTCCTCGATCATCCCCACCACTACTCTGAATTCCGATGGGGCATTCATCATGACACTCGACATTGTCAGAAGCAGCAGTGGAAGAATGCTCGACCAAGTTAGGGATTTGAGGAAGTTTAGAAAAAAGGAATCTGATGAAAGGAAATACAAGGCATGTTTCTATTAGAAAGAAAAGAATCCAAAGACTTGGGCCGGCCCACAGTTTCCGGGTTACAGCAGCCCAATTCAATAGTTTTGAGCCCAGACGGCCCCGACTCTTTTGAAAATTCAAATTTCAAAAATTGCTTTGGGCGCCAGACCATCTCTGGCTTTTTGCTCTGATTTCTCTGGCTTCTACCAGCCCTTCTGCTTCGGCTCTTCCTGGTCCTAGACCGACCACGTGAACGAGATTTCATCACTCTCCTGCTAGGAACCAGCATCCAAGGCCCGAATCCAGAAGAATCTTCTTCAACCTCGTTATCTTTATTCTCTATATCAGCTTTAGGACAAGCAGAAACTTTATGACCCAAAAAACCACATTTAAAACAGACAGCAACATCCTCGTACTGTAGCTCTTGTAAATGCTTCCCAATCTTGACTTTATTAATGAGGGGTTTGCTAGAAGGGACAGAGACACAAATGCGAGCAAATCTACCTCTGGTACTATGATCAGTGTGAAAATCAATTTTCAATAGAGTACCTATTTCATTCCCTATTCTCAACAGGGTGTCTCTATCAAAATATTCAATGGGCAAATTCTTGAGCCTAATCCAAACAGGGATCCCTTCTTCAATAAATTCTTCAGTGGGTTGATAGTTAGCCACCCATTTCTTGACTTTAATGCAAGTCGTACCAATGAACCAGGGTCCATTAAATAGAGCTTTGTTGTAGTCATCTTGCTTTTCAAGCTTTACAAGAAAACAACCCTTTTCCAGTTCAATCAATTGGAATCTGCCTTTAAGGTTCCACATAACCTTCAATCTATCATAAATGACTCTGAAAGGGATGTGCTTACCGCTCAAATTCAACAACAAAGCATTAATCCATGGAGATCTAATTCTCCGTTTTTCCTCCTTAGAAAGGCGGATGTGAGGAATAGAGCCTAGATCTTCCTCCAACTCATCATCTGAAACATCATCCAATGAGGTTTGGACAGAAGACGGAAAAGAAGCACCCAAAGCATCCTTATAGGAAGGAATTGCAGAAGAGTTTCCATCTCTAGCAGAGGAACTTGGAGATGGCCTATCTTCTACCAAAGGGGAAAAACAAGAATCGAACAAGTCTCTGGCTTGCAGAGACGCAAGGAAATCAAGTTCAGCCATGTAAAATTAAATAAAAAAGGGACAAAGGAAAAGGGGAAGAAAAAAGAGGGAGAAAAGGAAGAGCAACATGGCGACTAGGGTTTTTATTCTTCTCATATATACTGTAAAGAGGGGAAATTTAACTAGCTCACCATCTCATCCAAAATGGTGAGATTAGATTAGTACAGATTAGATTTGCCTTCATTACATTTGAATAGAGTTTACTTAAAAGTGGATTCGCCAAATAAAGCTTTTTAAGAAGCCTAAAACCTCAACTTCCCGATTTAGCACATTTGTGCGCAAAACGTTGTTCACGGAAAACGCTCATTCCAAATACATTATTTGCGAAATCAACGCTTAAATGTTGTGTTTTAGAGTGAGTAAGCTCGTAGGAAAGTGGGCTTGCAAAAAAAAAATCTTCAAAACCTAAAACTTGAACTACATGATTTTGCATGTTTGTGTGTAGAATGTTGTTTTGGAGAAAATGCTTATTTCGAATGTTTTATTTGTGTAATCAATGCTCATATGTTGTGTTTCGGTGTTAGTAGAGCTTATTGGAAAATAGCTTGCCAAACAAAATTTTCTTCAAAGGTTAAAACCTCAATTATGTGCGAAACATTTATTTATTTGAAAATGATCAGAATGATTTTTTTTTTCAACCAACACTCTAATTCAGTTAGCTTATTGGAAAATTGGCTTGCCAAATAATGCCTTCTTTAAAGTCTAAAATCTCAACTTTATGGTTTTGACAACAAATACAACTGTCAAAATGTAGTGTCTCGAACTAATTAGAGCTTATTGGAAACTAAGCTCACCAAATAAAGTTTTTTTAAGAAAACAAAAACATCAACTTCGCGATTTTTTGCGTTTCCACACGAAACATTATTCTTAAGAAAACGCCGATTTCAAATGCGTTTGTTTTTGTGAAACCAACGCTCAAATGTCGTGTCTCGAAATAATTTGATAAATGATATAATGAATGGTTTTAAATTTGTTGATACATACATAACTTTTTTCATAGTCGTTATAGCTTTTTGACTAATTAATTGTAAATTGATAACCTCATTTATTGATTAAATTGTTACCAAAATTACTTATCATTACATGTTATTATGGATTTATTGGTGTAAAGTATTTTTCATAACTACATAGCTTTTTTAGTAACTTTGTATTATAAATTTAATAACATCCATCGTTGATAAAATTGTTAACTAAAAAAAAAATTACTAAATTTGTTGATTACACGTAATAGTTTTTGATAAATATATAAATTTTTTCAGTAATTACTGTAACTAATTACTGTAAATTTGATAACTTCTATTATTGATAAAATGGTTAACAAAATTTACTTATAACGAAAAATTGATGAGTTTATATGCCCAATATTTTTCAGGACAAATTTAATATTACAAAACATGTAACTTAAAATCAGATTCTACCAAATTTCAATCTCATGTGTGAAACACGTGGCAAAATACTAGTAAAAATAAAATTACCTTGTGATTATATATATGATACTAATATTCAAAAACAAGACCAAAAACTATACATAAAGGTTAAAGCACACTTGCTAACCAAATTGATCAACCTTGGAGAGAGGGGTACCGCAATCTCTATGATAATTAGGTAGCAACCAAAATAAATAAATAAATAAAGCACACTTTAGGGCTATGCTAAACCCAATTTGTTTATTAATGAAATAGACTAGCTACTAGCTAGATATATTATAGGAGTGGATTACTCTATTATTAATCTATAAATAAATTTTACAGCTTTATATATAAAGTTATAATAATTAAAATAATGAAAAAAGATTGATTTGGAGAATTATTTGAGCCAACAATTTTGGGTTTAGGAATCTTTCGAATATAACCATTGAAACATAATACATGCAGCGGCCAATTTACTGAGGGGAGAGCGGCGGTCGGTTCCGTCGGTTTTCGGTTTTTTAATCGGTTTTTAGTCGGTTTTATTTTTTGAATATGTGAAACCAAAAATCGATCGAAACATAAGAAACCGAGCGGTCGGTGTTATGTCGGTGGCGGTCGGTTTTCGGTCGGTTTTGTCGGTTTTACTTTATATTTATTTTTAAATTTTACAAACTAAAAAATTATATGAATTTGGTTTTTAATTAATTTTATTATATATAAATGTTAAATATAAATATATAAATTATTATAAAACATTAAAACTAAAAACTTATATATAAATTATAACTTAAAACTAATATTATTAATCTTTAGATATATTATATATAAAATAAAATATAAAAAATATTATATATTTTATTGGCGGTCGGTTTCGGTCGGTTTTAATTCAAAATTTTCAATACCAAATACCGATCGTCACAGTTTCGGTCGGTTCGGTTTTAACCGAACAAATCATCATTACCGAGCGGTCGATTTTAAGTCGGTTTCGGGCGGTCAGTTTTAGACGGTTCGGACGGTTTGGACCACCTAATGCTCACCCCTAAATTTGCACAAAGATTATATATTTTTTTTTGTACAGAGAAAAGTATGTAATATAACAACATTACAATATAAGCAAGTTGAACGTACAAATTACAACCAAAGGCAAATCATTCAACTGCCTTCAACACCTTGCATTGAAATTCAACCAGACACAAAGTCAATTGGAAACAGAAAAAGTCTTCTTTTTTTTTTCTTCACACTTGCACATACTAAATTAAGAAGTAGAACTGAAGAGCATGATATGTTCGCAATTGGGAAGATGAGTAATATATTAAGTAATTACTGTTCTTCTGATCATGAGCTGCGTCTGAGAATAAAAGCAGAGAGGATAATTATGAACAATAAGAGGGTTCCTGCAATGAAGGAACCCACGACAGCTCCACTCACAGCCTGGCAAAAGTCACCAAACTGCTGACAAATTGGAAGCCAGTTTGTGTTTGAATTTCCATTATGAGCCAAATACATTATGGCTGCAACTGCCGAACCCGACGCTATTGTTAGACCTGCCATTGCCTGCGCAGTAATAATACAGATATTAATTACTAATATGTTCTAAATTAAAGCAATTAAGCAAGAAAATTAGGAGATTAATTTGTATAGTTTTTTACAGTATCAAAGACGACAAGAATGAGCCTTGGCGTTGTGGCATAAGGACGAATGATGCAGATTATGGAGAATGGCATGGAGAGGATAAGATACCCGCTAACTACAGCCATTGCTATCAAGAAAAACCTGCATATATATGTAAATTAAAATTAGTAGCCATTAGATAAAGTAACATAATAAGTATATTAATTAATTACTATATATATGGTATTTTTCTTTTATACACGAGAGTTGGAAGATCATTGTATTGAGCCTGAAACTGGAAGAATTGAGTGAAGAAAGGGAGAGTCTGCTGAGCAGTCCCCACGGTGGCAGCAGCACCCAAGGCGGCGCCGGTGGCACACAGCCTTAAAAGGAAGTCAAAAATGGCAAGCCCTTTTTTGAATCCTCGTTTTGGTTGGGGTTCCACAGCTGCTTTTGGGGAAGAAACTAACAGAGGAGCTTTTCCCTTTTTAGTCTCCTTGTTCTCTGAAATGTTGATGGTTGTCTCCATTGTAGGATATGGTTCAGAGTTTTTAGAATGAGAAAAGAGAGAGAGAGAGAGAGAGAGATGTTTCTTGGAAGACAAATTGGAAAGATCTTAATTTGGATACAAAAAAGACCCAACATGATACTGTATTTATATCAGAGGAAAGATGGAAAAAAAATGTTGAAGTAGTGGGTTAGATAAGTTTGATATGAAAGATGATTGGAGAGTAGTAGAATTTAGTATGGAGATTGGAGTTGTTGCCAGATGCTATATAACTTGCTCCACTTCGATCATTCGAAGATGTTGAGGAAAATATATTGTCACTATTATTTGGGTTTGAGGACCAATCAACTTAATTTGAGGGAGTAGTTGTTTTCCGTATTAGTGAAATATTAGAAAATCTCTTTGGTATGTTCTTCGTTACCTCAGATCGATCATATATGGATTTAAAAAATGGGGTTCAGTTTCTTTATTAAAGGCATCAGTATTAGAAGATTCGTCTCTGGATCACCCAGAAACTAAACCTCCTCAATTAATTATTATTCATCCAATTAATGTGCTTTTCCAGAAACCTAAGATACATACCTAGTCTATCTCCTTTTAGAAAAACTGATGCACTATCAACATTAAATATTAGTAAATTAGTTCAATACTTCTTCAACCAATGTTTATACATATCAGAAACTTTTAATAAATAGTATAATTAGTTCAATATCATTTGTATATACTAGTATTCTTTTGGGTTTCTGCATTTTCCATTGGATTTAAAATATGCAATTCCATTGCAATACATTTTTGCTTTCATAATCTAAACATATTTGCACCAGAGACTGTATATTTGATGAGAAACATCACAGGGAAAATCCAGTCCAAGATACTGACGTAAACTCAGAAAGGGACAGCATAAAAAAGCATGGAAGCATGAATGTTGTCATGAAGCAGATCCATCAAATTCAACAACCAAAACTATGAGAAACAATTTGTCAGATAAAACGGCCTTAACATGCTCCTCCATTGGTAACCTGCAAATGTATATATATGCCTGTGAATGTGATACATACATTCATACGCAAAATAGAAAATGACAGATGAAGAAGACAAAGGAATATAAAGCACACGAGACAGAAAGATGTTGGAATGACGTCTGGTCAAATTTCATTTCATCATCTCTGTTTTTCATGTGCGTGTAAATCAAACTTCATCAGTAAAATCAGTTTAATTTACAAAAATATGTTATGTATTTCAGACAAAACATTTACCAAACACAGCCACCAAAAGGGCTTTCAGTATCGCTGCAAAAAGATACGCCTGGTAAGTAGCACCCTCTTCATACTTTACCTTTACAAGCCGCTCTAAATATATAGCTAAGCCTTTTATTTTTACATGTATAATAATTATAAACCCCTTATGGGCAAAAGAATGAACTTGAACCTGGTATTCCTACTTGTCCCCTATTCAACAAACCCAATTTTTGAAGCCTTGGGATTTCAATTTTCAAACAAGATTTAATCAGCAGTGTCTTTACAACAACAATGAACAGCACTTCATTATGGTCGTATCGTCCAGCCACGCTCAGAAAGTGCTTCACGCACCCGACTTGCTGCTTCTGCTGTGTCATTGAGGGGAGGATAGCTCCAGCTTTCTGCAATCTATAAGATGTACAAAGAAAGTAATCCATATAACTATATCCCAAAAGGAAATTATTAAACCATCTACATATAGTTGTAATGGTGTAGAGACTGAAAAATACATTAGGAACTACGTTCAGTTCAGTCAGGTGATCAGATGTAAATATGAGTATATGACTTCATCCAGCCACATGAAACAGATTCAAAAGATAAGGAAATGGAAAAGGAAAAATAAATGAGGAATCAAATTCAAAACATGTAATTGAATATTTACTTACATCTTCAGAACCTGTAAATGGCCGAACCACTCCTCGTTCCCTTAATGATTTATGGAAGTCTGATAGTTTCCATTTGCAGCGGTCAGCTCCCATAACATAGACAGGTTTTCTGCATGAAACCAATAAGTAATGATATCGGTATTTGACTGAATAGCATAAACATCCCAGAAAGTTCAGCATAATCTAAAAGATCAGTAAAGAGCTATAAAGTTTTCTCCACCATACCCAGTACTGCAAGCCTCACTTATCAGACTGACTGAATCTGCTGTGATCACAAAAGCATCCGCCCAAGCTAAATGTCCCATGTGTGGATTTGGTTCTGAAGATCATCATATTAAGTACCCATTAAAGAAGTACTGTATTTTACTTGTAAATTAAATTTAACCAACTGAATATACCTTGGCCATCCCAGATGTAAACTTTTGGATTATCCGCAAATTCTTTGACAATGATTTTTGATACCTATTGGCCAAATTAATGCGTAAAATGCACATACAGTTAGCATCACTCAAGTTAAGAAAAAAAAAAACAAAAACAAAAAAAAATAACAAACAAGAAAGAAATCATGACTGAAATTGTTATTTATTAAAACCTTTTCAGGTGTCCTAATGGAGAAAGATATTCGGACAGTCCCACAGCTAGTAAGTATACTGTGAAGAGAAGCGGTCAGCTGCTTTGCAAGGTCTGCACCATATCGACAGTTGCCTGCAAAGAATTCAGGCAGCATACAAAACATGCATATGTTACATTATAGCAAAAGGCAAACAGCAACAACAGAATGAAGAAAAATTATCTTTATTCAAGTATCTAGCTACAAGATTCAGAAGGCCATTGGATGTTAAAAGGAAAAAAGGCCATTTCTTTTCAAAATTCAAAAGTAGTACATCCTAAGGAAGGTCATGAAGTATTGCAACCATGTAAATCTTCAGCATCTGGTTTCTAATTAATATATATTATTATATAAGGATGAAGAGACCTAGTTCGAGAGCAATGGAATATGTACAATTTGTTAAATTTTGTCAAGTAGATGGCAACCATAAATAATAAGGATCCCAAACCAACGGAAGGATGTATTTGTCTCATTAAGAGGTGTCTATATGCAAGCAGACAAATGTATTGTCCATATCCCATAACATAGAAAAGCAGCACAGAACAAGCTCCAATCATAGTGGCATGTAGACTTCAACAATCAAGAGCAAATCCGTGTGGGCTATGTAAAACATCAGTCTCAAAGCAAGACGAAAAATTACTTGTAGGCCAGCCAATGTTAACCACCAGCAAGGGCTTTGGCAGAGGTGCAAACTCATCATGCCATGCAGCAGCTGCACTGCGAAGTGCAGCAGAGTCAATTTGATGCAAAGCTCCCAAAGTGAGTACCTGATGCAAAAAGTTGAAAACAGACCTACCTTCAGTAGTAGACAGAAACTAATAATTTAACCAAATACAGTTCCTATATTAGGATAATAATATAGATACAATTCACCTACCACATGTCTATCAGGAGGTTCACGAGGAGTAATCCACCTGTGAAGAAACCGAGGAACTTGCTCCTGTGCTTGACGAGTTAAAGGATAGAAGTCATGACGAGGGGTGATCACCAAATCAAACCTATTCAATTGTGACCTGGGATGTTGGATCTGCAGCTCAAAGAAGTTGTAAAGACTGACACTTAGAAACAGATACTAAGTATACATTGAATAAGGCTAGATTTTAGACAAAGAAAAAAAGAGTTAAATCACATAAGTAACAAAATATTTAACTGATAATAGGCTAAAGATTCAAAGCAACTAAGGATGGCAAGCTTCATTATTTCTAGAAAGCCCAGCAACGTATCAATGAAGACATTAAACATTTATTGTATGCCATAATGGAGCAGGTTGAATTTTCTTTCCCTTTTTTGGGCATAACCATAAAGACGACATAAAGGATGTGCATGATTGGAAGGACGAAATACAGAGTTAAGGTCCATTACGAACCTGGATGACAAAAACATTCTCAGAGGCTAAACGTCTTATTGAACTTGCAACAGAAATGGTGTCTCTGCCAGATGCAATAACCAACAAAGGACCATCCCTGAAAATTTATCAAATCACATCCATAAGTAGTGAAACAAAACTATCTAACCAAAGATTCTAGAAGTTATACTTTAATTGGTGAAACATGCACTTCAATTATCAAGTACAAGGAAAATACCGATGTTTTTTGTCACTAGGGTGAGAATTTGGGTCCCATGACAATCATCCAAAAATATATAGATACTAATAAAGTATACTAAATCTTTATGTGATGCAAACGCTGTGCAGTTTAAAAATAACCATTGTTGCAATCTCATTCAAAAGAATCCAAACAAATAAAATGCAGGAATTTCTTTCATTCAGCACTATATAGGCTTGATAATTTGAACAGGTTTTAACAGCCAAAGGTTGAAAAAGAAAGTACTTTTCATAAGTTTCACGGGCCATGGTTACGATCCCCTTAACATCAGCTTCCAATATAGATGCCAAACCAACACTACCATTGCCACCATTTTCTGAAGGTAAAGGCGCAAGTTTCTTTCCTCTTGAGTAAATTCGAATCAGTCGGATGAGATAGTCCAACTTCTTGTGAAGACCAACTGGGAGCCAGAGTAGCCACTCATTTATTCCTCCTCTCGGCCTCGTAACTCGCTGTTATCAGTATAAGATAAAAAGAGAATCAGAAAACCAAATAACAGAAAATAATGGATGATCGATTTAATCATACAGTAACAATTTTGAGATTAGTTCTAGAAATCAACATAAAGCAAACATTTTTACAGTAACCATTTGACAATTTTACATTGATTAATAGCAAAAACATAGCACTAGATACTAAAAGAGCAAAACTATGATTTTCAGACAAGACTAGCAGAAAACAAAGTAAAAAAAGAAATGATCTTTCTTGGGGGCGGTCGAATTGAACTTACATAAAGGACATGCTTGTCGGATAAGCCGAGAGCTCTGAGCAAGCCGACGCTTTGGTTCTCGGATCCGGGGGAGCCATTTCCGATGACGACGGCGCGTCTGATAACGTTGTAAGCGCCGCCTTCGAAGATCTCAGGCATGCCCCTCGTGGGGCTAGGAGGTTCCGGTAGCCGTATAGGTCTCATGGAATTATGGAGTCATAAACCCTAATCCCAAAATTTTGAGTATAAAATGGAAACGGAGAGCAATTGAAGAAGAAAGAAGAAAAGTAAAAGATGGCTTTGCTTTGCTGGCTGTTGGGAACTGCAAGTGGCCAGGTAGTTTCCTTATTTTACACAAGAGACTATGTTTTTTGGTGAATAGAGTTTTTTTTTTCTTTCTTTTTTTGGCATCGGGTGAATAGAGTTACTTTTTTTTTGACGAAACAGGTGAATAGAGTTACTAATATATGTTTTTATTTACGATCTTTTCTTTATTTAATGTTTCTCTCACTTTCTTTTATCTTCCAATAATGTGATTTTACAAAAAAAAAAAAAAAAAACGATTAGCATTTAGCAGTTTTATTATTTTTCAACTGCAAAAGTTGACAAATTTTTGCCCAGAAAATTTTAAAAAAAGGTCTGTCGTCTATGACTTGGAAATTACGCAAATATAATAAGTTTGTTTTAAAAACTATTTAATTTAATTTTTTATATTAGAGATACTATCTAGATCGATATATATTACGTATATAACTAAAAAAAAGAACATACTTAATGAACTCAAACTTAATTTTGAATAAGTAAATTGTTTCAACTTTCAATAATTATCTTACTGCTTAAGAATTAATTCAACTTGATTTTGTAAAATCAAATCATACATGTTAAGTTACTTTAAGTATCATTCTTATTCTATTTCTTACGAGTATCTAGTTTTTGGTAGAATTTCTTACAATTATCTTCTTTTGTGGTACTTAAAAAAGTTATTACAAATTTACAATAATATACTATATAGTTTTGTATCAATACGAATATATAAAAAATTAATGCTTCTACATAAACTCCATATATTATCCATGGATAATAGTAAATTCTCACATGATTTTAATTTTGGTATGACATGACAATTTTTAAAAATAAAATAATGGGCATTGGAATAGGGGGCATTGGTGTTTACTATCCCTCCAGAGTTGCTTCGTATTAGGGTTCTAAGAGCTTAGCTGACTTTTCGGTGTCTTATGTTTTAAAAAAAAAAAATTTATTGAAGAATGGTTGAAGACTTGAAGCACTTTGGTTTTGTAACATTTACCATTCAACTAAGCTTGCTGCATTTATCAGGAATTGCCTGATGGGATGAACACATCTGTTTCTTACAAATATGACTTCATCATTATAAAGTGGAATCAAAGCAAGTTTACAAGAAGAATCCTAAAACAAAAATGTTGGCTACAATACAATTCTTCAATCTTCAACATAACTAAATGGCTTCAAGAGCTACATTTCCCAACATTCTAGCCAGAGGAACAGGGCATTTGGAAACAATATCAAACTTGGAAGGATTGGAGGCATGTCCAAATAAAGAGACACTCAAGCAAAAAAGTTCAGAAAAAGAGAGTCTGGAGGAGAGGTATCCATGCCAATAATAAGGATCAAGATCAAAGAAAGCTTGAAAAAAACCCCTACTTCCCCTTAAATCCAGCTTCAACAAAGTTTCCATACCAAAAGAGCAAAATTCTCTTGTAAATCTTCTCTCAATTGGCCACAATCCATTCCAAACTTTGTGATAAAGTGGTCTGCCTCTAATCATTCTTGTTGAACCAAGACATTCTGCAATTGCTTCAGCTACAACTGGGGCTAAAGCCATTGTCCGAGCCACCATGTACCCTGTGGAAGGGTGGACTACCCCAGAAGTCCCACCTATAGCCATTACATTTTGAGGGATTCTTGGGAGAGGACCACCCATTGGAATCAAACATTTTTCATCTTCTATCACTCTCTTCACTCTAATTCCTAAATGTCTTAGCCTTGCCACCATCCTTTTCTTAATCTCCATGTAAGACAACGCCGGTCGACTAACCAAAGAAGTCTCTTCCAGAAATATTAGGTTTGAATCAAATGGCATTGCATATAGAAAAGTGGGGATTTTTGAATTGTTAGCTCGTAAATAAGGTTCATTTCCTAAATGGGAATCTCTCCAATCCATGAGAACCATCTTGTCTAAGTCAAAAGGATGGTTTTCAACTTCAGCCAAAATTCCATGAGCAATCTGATACCCATGGTTCCTAGGCTTATCATACTCTATAAAACTGCTTGCAAAACCACTAGCATCAACAATTAAGCTTGCCTTTAACTCACTACCATCATCACACTCAATTGCAGACTCAAATTCTTCATGTTTCACTTTCCAAACCTTAGCTTTATGGAATTTCACTGAATTGGAGACACAATTCTCTAATAACTTAGTCTTGAGTTTCTTCCTAGAGACCCTACCGTAAGGCCGGTCTAAATACTTGGTTTTGCTATCATCAATAAAGACACAAGTCATAGGCCAAATTTTGTCTAAACAATCGACAAGTCCTAAGCTCTCAAACTCATCAACCCAGACTCCATAATTGTTAGGCCAAACCGAAAGTGGTGAAGGATCGACACAACATACCTTAATTCCACGGCGGGAGACTTGCTCGGCGAGGCGGAGACCACCGGGGCCAGTGCCAATAATGATGACATCAAAACAAGGGCGATCAGAAGGGTTAAACCAAGAAAGATCAAAATCCAAGCACTCTGGTTTTGATTCTGGTTTTAAGTCGAGAAAGTTATTAAACTTGCTGCTCTTGATTATAGGACGGGTCTTTCTTGATGCTCTTGAATGGAGTTTAGCAGAAGGAAATGAAGCTGAAGGAAAAAGTTGACCTTTTCCGGCCGTAAAAGCTGGTGAAAAAGGCCTGACAAGGGTTCCCATGAGTTGGATCCTTGGAGATGAAACAAAAAGGCGATCTACCAAGGAAGCCAAGAACACTGTAATTACTGAATACAAAAAGGAGTTTGGGGAGATAGTACAGACAGAGAGGAATCCAGGAAAAACAAATACAGAAAGATGCTTTGTTCCTAACCGGTTTTGGCGCAAGATTTAAATGAAACATTTCCCTGACTCGGACGTAAAATAATGGAAATTGACCTATAATCTGACACTCCAATATCAATGAAGTGTAAATTTTTACTTTTTTTAGTCAATCAAACATCGAAGAACATCATTAATTTAATTTAATTGATTGTTCATGTGGGGGATTGGGTTGGGTTTCGTGGCAGTCTAAGAGCAGTAGTAGCGGAACCAAGGGGGGGGCAGCAGGGGCCATCCCCCCCCGCCGCATGAAAGTTTGGTGAGTATATAAGCTTTGAACCAAAGAAAAATGATAGATTCATGTTTTGGCCACCCCAAAATTTTTATTTTCTAATTTGGCCCTTTGTTTTTTTAATTTACTCATAAAATTTTCTAATTTGGTCCCTTAATAAAACTTATAGTTATAGTTAGCTCCTTCATGTGTGTATATATATATATATAATTCAAGTTTTCTTTAATTTTTTTCAATCTATTTAAGGATTAATTATTTAGTTTTTGTATTTTTTCTTTATTATTTTATTTATAATATTGTTACTCATCAAGTTGGTAACGATTTAACTCATAATATTAATTTTTTTTGTTTACATTGTATAGTAGTATATATTCTCATATATTATCTTTAACTTGACATTAATTTATTTATGAATATATATAATTAAATTAGATATTGTTGAAATATAATTTATATATACACATCGGCCCCCCAAAGAAAATTTTCTGATTCCGCCTCTGTCTAAAGAAAATTTGTCTGTCCATGTGATTGGAGAGCAATTGTTTAGGTTGTCCCAACTATAAACGCCACTTACAGTTACAGAAGCTTGATGGGTTCAACTTTATTTTGGGCAATGGGCATGTGGTGGGTTGCATCAGCAAGGAATTGCAAATTTTTCTTTAATGGTCGAAAGTTAGGCAAGTAGGACCCAGCCACTGATGTTTTTGTTACTGGTTCAAGCCTTAAAATGGCTACGGAACGTTTTTGGGGCGGCACTCGGCAGCAATAAACAAGGCCCTTATTTTGTCTCATTCTCTCGATTGTTCGGTCACGCCCCATACGGAATTGGGAGGGGATCTTTTTGGTAGATGGGAATTGGGAGAGGATTGTAGGTATAGAATACTAGTAGTAGTATATATCACTTGTCATTCATAACAGGATAGATATAACATTATTGAATTGCAAAGACCAAATTAACAATAAATACAAGTGTTTATATTTGATTCAAAATCGAGTTTTTATCTCTCCGGCTTGCAACGCCTCAATCTACTCTACGAAATGATCATCTTTTCTAAAAGTTCACCGAAATTGTTCGATTGATCCAATAGTCAAACCTCAACTCTCATTCACAAGCTTTTCTTTCTAAGTAAAAGTGCACATTATGTAAGCAAGAGATCACCAATTAAGATCACATATTAGTTATTAACACTTCATAACATCCTTATGATATGTTTCCTGTAAACATTATATTTTATATATTAATAAATTCCTAATTACCTGCATTTCTGCAGCAAGAGAGAAATGTCAACATTAAGTGCAAAGTAGAGCGATTAAGGCTTCGTTTAGTAGAGCGGTGCGGTAGTGGTGTGATTGACACTGTTTAGCAACTGTACATATGAGATTACACTGTACAGATTAGATTAGGTACTATACAGATGAGATTATTAGAGCAGCGATTGAAACGGAGATTACACTTAAACCTCCATTTGACCGGTGCACCGGTCCACCGGCCAAACGACCGGTGAATCAGTGCACTAAACATGACCTAAGAGATTGAGAAAAACGAGGCAAACAGAAACAAAATTATAAATATACCAGAACTAGAATGGCTGAACAGATGATTATGTGACGAAGCAGAACAAGCAGTTTTCATCAAACCCCCAATTTATAATAGATACTACAACCATGCATTTACAGAATGCAAAGATGAAATTATAAATATACCAAAACTATAATGACTGAACAGATGATTATGTGACAAAGCAGAACAAGCAGTTTTCATCAAACCCCCAATTTATAGTAATGGATACTACAACAATGCATTTACAGAATACAAAGATGATCCGGAACAACGTAATCACAACTCATTCTTCAAAGATAATTATCTAAGTGAGGTGCAGAAACGGCTGTGGAATATACAGATCTTTCTGAAACCTTGAGCAGTATAGACACTGTTTCCAAGTATAGCTGGAAACCGTGAACCGGAAACCAATAAACCTCCTCAGGAATAATCTTGCACAAACATTCTCGAGGATAAGTGCATACCTCAGTAAAAATTGAAACCGGTAAGACTGCCACTTAGGATCTGCATGAAGGTAGAGTGATGCCACCGCAGCAAGCAGCAATTATTATGTAAAGTAACAAAACGATCAAGCATGTCAAAAGGGCCCTGCAAACATAGTCAATTAGTCATATAAGTTTCTCAATATGGCATTAAGCATAGGCCTAAATGTGAGCCATTTAAAACTCTATTACCAAATTTAAATGGTTCATTAAGTTAATTTGAGATCATAGGACAAATTGTATTCACATACATGGATAATTACATAAGTAGTCTAAGAAAATGGACAAAATCAGTGAAAACTCCACTCTCATTGTTCCAGTAAATTCCTCATAGTTCATACTTCATACATAGATCAATGCAACCTATTCTACTTAATTAATAGGCTTTGTGCATAATTGACATATTAGAAGTATCGAAAATTTTTAATGCATTAATTAAACCCAATTGAGAAATGAGCATGAATCGCACTTCTAAATAGTTCTACAGACGGGAAAAGCAGGCAGCCATCATTCATTCTTTTCTTGGAGACTACAGGCGATAGGGGATCAATAATTTGGCTTTTTTTTTTCATGAAATATAATAAGCGAGAATTAGAATGTACTCACAAGAGTTTGGCATTTTTCATCCAAAGAGCTCGACGAAGGCGTTTAGACTGTTTCTTGAAGTGAAACGCACCATCTTGCATTGTTGCCGTTTTGTCAACAAGAAGCTCAATTCTATCACCTCTCTCTAGTATTTTCTCAATGTTTTCCACCATAATTGTACGTAGCTGGACAAATGAAATAAGAACCACAATTTCAGGGTACAGTCATCACTATATGCCATCGAATTAATAACAATTAACTACAGACAAGAACACAAACAATTTAATAAGAGACGCTGAGCAATCCACAGTGCTTTCTCCTTAAGATAGCTAAGACTACTTATTGCACTAATAATGCATTCTTTGTAAAGTTGAAAAGCCTCCACATTCCAACAGGGCTACAGATTCAAATTTTCATGTCATTGCACACTGAAAACTAATGCCTTCAGCTAGGAAGTGTTCCATCAAAAATAGGAAAGTAATTGACTTAGCATGAAGAGTACGTCAATTTGACCCAAGATATAAAAAGGAAAGAAATGAAAAATGAACTTCAACAGTTGAACAGAAAATAAAGTTCCAGCTGATGCAAGATACTTGCCTCACCCACTTCACCTCTAACACGATTGAGAGTATCTGCACTAGGATTACTGGAGAAGAACTCCATTTGTTGATGCAACACCCGTGAGAACTCATCATTCATTGCATATGCTGGTGCATAATGAGCCACTCTGCCATAGTTTTTCATGAACCTCATGTGAATATCTTCCAAGTATGAAAATGGAATTCTCCCTGCACACAATAATGAACAGCGATTTGTTAAGAATGTCACCCCTTACTTTCAAATTTTTAAAAAGAAAAAAGAATCAAGCAAGCAGGGAAACAAAACTTCATAGATATGAATATCCATGAAAAAATAGGCAATAACAATTGTAACAAATACAGAACTATTAAATGAAACAATATTTAGATAGAATAGAATACAATTAATTGTACATTATATCTGTTGTTGACTTGAAAGAAGGACAACCAACAGCAAACAAAGAAGAAGGCATATGATATACTGATTAAAGCAAAGTAGATTCTTTGAAGTTGTCCCAGAGCTCAATCCACTGTTAATTTCACATGTAAACTGTCAAAGTTGTATGCATCTAATGGATACATGATAACAGAGTGTTAATTTCACATGTAAACTGTCAAAGTTGTATGCATCTAATGGATACATGATAACAGAGATGAACAAGTCTAGTACTTTAACATAGTACCAAAACTAGTTGTGAGACTAAAATCTTCAAAAATTACAACTTTAAGGTCACTAGCAACTAAGTCTTCTAAAACGTCTTTTAACTTGTTTTCATGTGACAAACTGACAATCAAGAAACAAAAACTAACACTCATGCAAATGAATTTGGTAACATTAAATCAGACTTTTTCCTAAATCCTAAGCATTATTGTAAAATCAATGCTAAATTAACTAAAAATCAGCTTGGTAGCTCGTCAGCGAATCAAGAATAACACTACGAAAGAAAACAACATCTAGCAAAAAATTCAAGTTACAGGCTTAAAAGGAATCAAACCTCTAAACCCTCAGGAAAGAATCCAAAATCTCTTTCACTATTTGAATATCAACTTAAAAATTAAAATTCACAACAAAGCTCGAAAAAAAGTAGAATTTTCAAATACTATACTACATAGGAATGTGTGAATAAAGTGAAAGAAACGTACTTCCAAAGGTGTCATTAGCCATACAGAGGAAATTGAGGCCATCGGATCTGAGTATATGAAAGATATACCGATCCTGCGAGAAGCAGAGTCTCGAATCGGCCTCGTCTGGAAGTTTCTCAAGAATCCGCCGTGCCACCGCCCCGGTATTCCCGGTGACAGCGCTGAACTCCGCCAGAACCACTGTGCCTCTAGCCACCACCGCGTACAGAATCGCCATCGGAATTTTTTAAATATTTAATTTACTTGCTCGTTTTATCGGCTTCGAAGCTAATTGGACAACGTAAGCATCGAAGAGCGATGTGGCGATGTGTTTGGGATGGGAGATTTCAGAGGGTTAGTTTGAACTTTGTTTTGGGAGAAGAGCCAAACAGGGAATTTAGCTTACCGGACAGTCCACGCCACGGCCGTCTCGTGGGAGATGTTTGTAATGAATGGAGTAGTATTTTATTTAGTATTTTTTCGTTTTTATTTTAAAGAAATTAGTTTTTTTAAGGAATTAGGTAGTGCTAGTAAATGTGTTTACCAAATAAACATTTTTATCGTATCTTTTCAATTGTTTCATTTATTAGTTTCTCTCTATGTTTTTTTTTTTTCATAACTTCATATATAATACAACTTTTTTTATTCAAATTTTAAATAAATCAAATAATTGAGTTTTGAATCATTAAAATTTATGATTTTTTTTTTAAAAAAAACGAATTAAACTTTCGCTTATATTGAGGATGTAAAACTCGATACTGTGCTGCAATGATTTTTCATATTGCAAAAGAAATGAAATCTTTATAATTTTCAATTATTTATACTTTCCAACACTTTAATTGGTGATTTATTTTTGTTTTTTAGGTGAAAATGAAATTCATCAGATTATTAACATCTAACTGTACTAATTTATGTGCCAAACAAATTATCCTCTCTATGAACATGTAAAACATTAAAAAAAAAAAATCCTCAATCTCATAAATCAAAACACCACCTTCCCACCATACCACATAGGTTATGTTTGGTTCGTGGTATCTTAGGTATCATGTGGGAATGTCATTCACACTACTTTCCTAGAAATGTTGTTTTAGTGGGAAAGTATAATTTTTTATTTTTATGGGAATAGGATTACCATGTTTGGTTAACATTGGGAAAGTTAATAAATTTTGAGAATATAAAAGAAAGACAAGGGAAAAAGAGTAACACTTTCCTGGGAAAGTGAACTTTTCCACCCTTTTAGATGGGAATGACATTCCCACTTAAAAAAGATTCCTCCAACCAAACATGGGAAAGTTATTTTTCCTATCTAACTTACAACATTTTCCCACTACTTTCCACGAACCAAACGCAACCATATGTTTCTGTAACTTTCATGACTGCGATCAAGCAATCGCTCTAAAAGATGCAACCCTAATATCATGTTCCAATGTACCTCAATACCAATCGAACCTCCACTATCTCGAATCACAACCCCTAGACTTACTTCTTAGGTTGCGTTTGATTCGTGGAAAGTAATGGGAAAATGTGGTAAGTTACATAGGGAAAATAACTTTCCCATGTTTGGTTGGAGGAATCTAATTTTAGGTGGAAATGTCATTCCCATCTAAAATGGTGGGAAAGTTCACTTTTCCAGGAAAGTGTTACTCTTTTTCCTTTGTCTTTCTCTTATATTTTCAAAATTTAATAACTTTCCCATGTTAACCAAACATGGTAATCCTATTCCCACAAAAATAAAAAATTATACTTTCCCACTAAAATAACATTCCTAGGAAAGTTGTGTGAATAACATTCCCACATAATACCTAAGATACCACGAACTGGTGGAGCAAAAGGAAGCATCAATATTCACTTTAACTAGGCGGCTACGGGTGGGGGTCGCGATCCTCCTCGATTCAACAATACTACTCCTAGCTGCTTTATCTATTTGAACACTACCAATGATTTGCTGAACTACATTATTTGCTGCCAAACACAAAGCGGTTGGTGTAGAGCAACAAGCCAAATGAAGACACCTAAAAACCTATTCCGGTTTGACCAAATAGACCAAAGAAGAAGTAGAAAGAGGTCGAGCCGTCCAAGGCCAGCTGCCTTAGCCGTTATCCGAGGCCAAAAATCTTCCAATTCCAAATCGCCCCCACTGCTCAACGCAATCCGGCAGTGCACCCATGGAGCAGCTATAAAGCCCAAACCCGCAAACTAAAATTAAGGACAATCGAAGAAAACATGGCAACTACTAGAAACTTCCCGACCACCCACACATCATCAATCGGAATCCCTCTTTGCTGCAAAATTCATTTAAATAGTAGGTTCCAGAAAATTCGAATTTTCTGAAAACAGATATTTTAGTTCGATTTTATTCTGCCACCTTGTAAGATTACCGAGGATGAGAAAGCTTTTAAACATAAACAAATCCACTTCCCACCAATTTTTTCTTGTTCGAACTTTCCACCAAATTATACTATACAACTTAAGATAAAAGAACATAAAAGCTTTCGTATAAATAAAATAAAGTAAACACCCTTCTTAACCCTTTTTTAACCCTAAAATAAAATCTTTACAAGTAAATCTAATTACAACTTTTTTTTTTTTCTATTTAATTACAACATGGGGAATTGAAAGCCTTGATTATTCCCAAACGACCTACCTTGCTCATTGAAAAACTTGGATTGATCCATTGATTCAAAACCACCCATTGTTCCTCCGATTACCCCATTATTCCCTTTTGAATCCATGGAAATGGAATTGTTATTATCATCTCCATCCGCCATGGTTATATCATGTATGCTAGACCTTTTCTTATCCTTCTTATTCATCGAGTTCAATCGAAGAAAATACTTTTGGGCATGGCTTGCTACTTGAGTTGGTGTTCTTGAAACGACCGCGTTCCTTGATATGCTTCTCCAATCCCCTTTCCCAAATTTTTGTAGTCCAATCAAGAAAAGTCTATACACATTAACGGAACAAAATCAAATAATTTCTTTATTAACATAACAATTAACGAAGATTAATTAATTAAAATGATTTTATTTTATGTAAATTTGGCTAACCTGTGTTCTTCCTCCGTCCAAGGAACGCCTTTTCTCCTCTCGCTTTCCTTTTCCTTCCCTTTGGATCCAAACCAAACCTGACTCCCGCCCGACTCGTTACCCCAACTCATAGAGTCCGATTCACCCTCATAACTCGGCAACTCAATTCGCCCCGACTCAATCTCCATCACATCGTGCTCCAAATCATCGTAATGTTTCCTTACTTCCATTGCAGACTTCCCAGGAACTTGGGCAGCTATCTTTTCCCATCGCCCCGGCGATTCTTCCGGGAACATAATCAAAGCCCGCTCGAACAGCTTGTCTTGGTGCCAAGACCAGGACGAGGAGGAATCGTTGTTGGTTCCGAACATAATTAACTAAACTAAAGCTTGATCAAGCTGTCTCTTTTCTTGTTTTTGGTCTGGTTTGAAAATTTTTGGAGGTTGCTGGGTTTGGTTTATAGAAGAGAGGGGATTTTTTTTGTTTTTAGTTTTGGATTACGTTAACTTTCGGCTATATCCTTATTCTGACTTAAAAGACTTTGAATGAGATCATATTGAACACGTTGTCTTGCTTTTGACACTATTTTAACTTGGCTTATTGCCAGATGTCGGTGAGAATTGCCCTTTTTAATATTAAAAAGGTCCAGATTCAATCCAACTGCTTTTATTCGACTGTTTCAGGTTCCGTTAGTCAAAAGAAGAAAGAATGGCGGAAAGTTTACAAAAATGCCTCTAGCTTTTCTCAGTTTCTGTCTGACCTTTTGTATTATTATATACTACTACTAGTAATCGCTATTTGAAGTGGTTTCTGCTTTCTAATCTAAGTAATTTATTCTGCTTTCTAATCTAATTTACACAAAGTCCCAATTCCCAAACCCATTATTAATTATTTGATTGAATTTAGAAAAAAAAAGCATTTCACTTTTTAATCATTTGATCCATAGTTTTCTTGACCATTTATCCATTTAACGTGTTTGTCTTTTTACTTCTGTTTGAAAGACAAGCCACCAATTTAGGTTAGAATTTATGAATCTATTGAATTTCTAAGTCTAACTTTTTTGGACTTACAAAATATATATTGTGTATAAATTCGAACTTTAAATACTTGTGTGTCATTCGGCCAAAAAAAAAAAAACTTGTGTGTCAACTGTTGTGACGGCCAAGAAAAAAAATTACTTGTGACGACTCTGGCAAAAGATTAAAAAAAACAAATCACTTGTGTCGACAACTTAGACTAAGGAGATTTGCTTTCGATGAAAAAAGGAATGTGATATTACATTTATTTATAAAAATTTAAAAGTGAAAAAAATAAAGAAAAAAGTACATAGTTTTATGCAAATTGATGCATGGAATATTCTGAATTGCAATGGAACATTAAGTTACAGTGTAATCCGTCATTGTTTATCCGGAAAAGGAAAAAGAAAAAGAAAATATTAATTGTCTTTGTCATATAGTAAACTTTTAGTAGTTAGTTTAACTTTGATTAGTTGTATATCTTAGAGCCATCTTTAGACTCTTATCTATAAAGATTATATGTTAAATTATTACCAAAAAGAGGGAGATTCAATCTTATCCGGTTAAGGATCATGAGAGACAAATGAAGTGATTCTAGTTGAACCATATATCCCTTTTTAACTTAAAAAAATTAGAAATCATGCTTTAAGGCTTATTGTTCAAAAAGTTACCTAAAACTTACACAAAATGATCAAATAAGTTCTTGAACTCTAATTGCCGCCAAATAAGTCACCGAACTCTTAAAAAACAGTCAAATAAGCCCTTTTCTGACGGTTAGATGCTGAAATAAGGAATTAACGTTTCAAGATTTTCTCAAATAAGAATCAAAATACATAATTTCAACAAATTAGAATATATACTTAATATTTTTTTTACAAACTGGATACAATATAAGTTAATACTAGTATGTGAGATATATATAAACTGAAAAGCACGCGATAATTTTATATCATATTATGTTAATAAATTCATTTTGATTAATAGGGTTTGATTTTTAATTAACATGATAATATCATTTTTCTATCAAATTTAACGTGTACACATGAGAAGAATTGGTTTTCATTTAAAGATTCCATAATTTGTAAAAATTTGCTAAGTATGTGTTTTAATTTGTTGGAATTATGTATTTTGATTCTTTTTTTTTTGGAAGGCAAATACGAGATAATTTTATTAAAGGTGAAAGTCACCTATAAAGCAAGGAACAAAGCTATAGAGAAAACAAAAGATGCTACCAGCACAAGACACCCTCAAACAAAGAACCCAAAAAGACAGAACCAAAACACAACTTAGCTAACGGAGTTGATGAGAGGCACCGTGCAACTCACTCCCACCTTCACAAAAGCATCAACCTCCTGGTTCGCTTTTCCATTAACCATTCAACCTAGACAAATCGATGCCATGAACTTTCCAGATGTACCCAAAGCTCACTTTTCTTTTTGAAAAAGCTCTCTTCAAAAGGTATTCAGAAATACCCTGCTGCAAAGTGAGCTCTGTGCTATGAATTTCACTCTCTATTGTCTCTATTTTCATCATGTCAGCCTCCCAACTTCAACAACCCATTCTTTAATTAATGTTTTCAGCAAACGAAGCAAAAAACGATCAAGCCTACTAGTTTGGACTTTGGAGCCGAAACCTGCCTTTCCTCCAAGCACAAAATAGCGATAAAATCACCTCCTAGGATCCATGTGACATATCGAGCTAAAGCTTGAAATTTCTCAAATCACTCCATAAGCATTCCCTGGCAGCTTCATCAATAGAGAGCATAAATATCACCAAAAACGCAACTAAATCCACAAAATTTCAAAAAACCAAAACAAAAAATAAAACACTTCATAACCATAGCCAATTCCAAGGAAAAAGAATTCTCTCTCCAAATTGAAATAAAACCCCTTGCCACACCTGAGGCCGTTGCGATTCTGCTAACAAAGTTGCCTTTCCTCATACGGAACTTAAGATTAAGTTATTAACATCACTAAATTTTGACTCTTGTTGTATTAAAAAAAAATCAACCTCAAAACGCCAAACCATCAAACGAACAACTCTTCTTTTTTCCTTTCTGCCCAAACCCCTAATAATCCTAGAGAATAGCTTCATCAACACCTCAAATCCACAACAACTCCCAAAGCCAGTTAGACCCTGTCGAGATTGGCCAAACAAGAAATAATTTGGCTTCTATTTTCATGAAAAACTATTTCCGAGAGCTTTGCTAACCTCAAAGGTGGCTTCAGCTTCTTTTAAAATAATATCATTTCTACTCTTAATATCAACATCAGACAAGGATATGTCTGAGTCAAGATCAACAGCTTTATCTCCCAGAACAAGACGAGTCACGCCTCTCCTAGTCATCTTCCTTTTTTTCTTTGCACAAACCTTACATTTTCCACAATTTTGACGACGACCTAATGATTTTCTAAGCTTGCTAGCCTTAGGAAAAACAGGCCCAATGTCGCTCCTTATCTCCAAATTACTAGACTTACTCTCCAATGGACTTGAGCAGCATGGACTCACATGATGGCCCGGGTCAGAGACATGATATCCATCAAAAGTATCAGCAACAATTTCCTCTTTACTAGATTCCAAGCCGTCATGAATAACTACATCTCCATTAACAGCAACAACACACCTATTTGAATTCAAGTTGTCCACTACCAAATCTGTTTCCAAGGAATTTACACCGAAATTCCCCTCGACTATTACATCTCCAGAGGAGATGTTCCCTTTATAAACAACTGCATTAATTTCTTTGCTGCATCCCAACGCCAAATTGTCGTTAGCAGTACGATGACCAGCATTAGAAATCCCACAAGAAAATTTCGGCCATGCACTTCGGCTCACCGGTTGTAAGACAACATCATTCTCAACTGAAATCCCAATTCTGAATTTAATCCCCGAAGCATATCCTACTGCTAATTTGGGAATATCCGAAAGGTTTGTAGTAATGACTTGCATCCTTGCAGTCTTGATAGTTTTTTTTGAACTAGTGTTGTCATCAATCTGCAAAAACTCCCCCCATAAATCACCTAGAGCAGAAAAGAAATTGAGATGCCCTAATTCAAGCGGAACATCCTCAAGTTGGGCCAAACTATGGATTTTCTTCTGAAACCAATAGATTTCCAAGGGAGAATCTCAGACACACAACCATGGCATCTCTCTGTAACCAAATTAATGCAATCATCGATCAAATCCTCATTTTCCTCACACACAAGGAGCATGATATTACTAAGCTCAAAAACCTCCAACTTCATCCCACTGTTAGAAAGAATAGAGAGAACATTTTAAACTTCATCCACCGAATTCATGGATACTACAACACATCTCTCAATCCAGTTACGATGCTCATCAGGGATCAAAATCTCAATCTCCAGCTCTTCACTACTCTCCTTTTCAGGCGCCAATTGCTCAAAAGGATCATCTGACATGAAATCATCTTCTTAATCGTCTTCGATAATAGTTGTCAAGCAACGATTTTTCACCTTATCGTCAGCAACTGGCAATAGGGGAGCCAAATCGATGACCTTCTCTTTCCTAAGGTTTAAAGAACCTGAGTTGTTTTGCACCACCGGAGGCCTCTGATCATGACCTTGCTTGTCTTTACAAGAAAGTCTCTGATTAGAGACTCCCCTAAAAACAGAAGATTGAGAACGAGGTCTCTGTTTATGCCTCACAGAGGAAGCAAAACTTCTGACCTGAGATCTCCAAATAGGTCTGACAAAATTAGTCCCCTCTCTGGTTCTTTGAACATAAGACTGAGAATTCTTCCATACAGTAGGATCCCTATCAGCAGATCTCACAGTAGCTTTACGAATCAGCAACAACCTTCCAAACAAATTCCTACCATTCCCCTTTAAAATAGCAGATCTCATTTCAGCCTCGTACCTGAAACTGACAAAAGCGAAACTAGAAGAACTCTGACTCCTTTTGGTAGAAAGAAAAACATCGACAACAACACCGTAGTCATTAAAACAATCCCATAGATCCTTCCTAAAAACCTTGTTGCTTAGATTACTGATAAAAATCGAGTGAAGACTCAAACACCATTTGAACGACTCTGTATCCCTCCAATTCTCCCGGTAGTGACACTGTCGGCTGACATCGCGAGGATGACGATACCCTCCTCTTCCTCCGATCATCTTAGTTTACTATGTATTTTGATTCTTATTTGAGAAAATCTTGAAACATTTACCGCATATTTTAGCATTTAGTCGTCAGAAAAGAGCTTATATGGCTTTTTTAAGAGTTCAGGGGCTTATTTGTCTGCAATTAGAGTTCAATGGCTTATTTGACCATTTTGTATAAGTTCAGGGACCTTTTTAAGCAATAAGCCCATGCCTTAATGGTAGGTTGATGAAAAATAACTTTTCATTCTTCTTTTACATGAGAGTGGAGGAGTCTCAAGGTCAAAACCTTTTTCATATTAATTTAACCATAATCTCATGTATTGAATTATATAAAAGGCTTTATTGTCTAATTATCTGGCCATTTTTTTGATACAAATTAATTATCTGGCCACTGATAGATAAGATTTATTAAAATTAATAAAAAATTGTTAAAAATGTTACTCCGACATTCTATTATATATATTATATATTATTTTTAGTGACTATGGAAAGTACTTAAAGACCAAATTGAAGATTGATATGGTGCCTCCTTTTGGTTTTTTTTGGTCTTTTCGTACTTTTCGGGTGACTAAAAAGGCCATCGATGAATTTCCTCCCTTACTTTTCCTGTTGCCCTTTTTTTTGTAATTTACTATTTTTATATTTATGATTAAGTGTGTTTTAATTACATATTAATTGTGTGTGGATATTAAGATTTAGCGGTTCAACTCCTCTGCCGGAATTCCAAAGGATTGGTGCTATAAATGTATCTGCAATAATGGTTGATTCATGGGTAAACTATTGACATTCCAGTTTTGTTTTCCTTTCGTCTTCATTTCTATTTGGGTGAGTTTCTTCTTCCCTAACCTTTCTCTGAATTGGTTTCACATGGACTTCGTTCGGTTTTCTAAAATTTCCAGGTGGACGTTGACAAAATCCTTCCATTTAATTTAGCAGCGCCTTAGGATGACATAACCTAAAGTAAGGAGCTTTCACTTCTCACCGCAACATTTTGAGGTAAATCTGGATTTATTTGGTGATTATATTATTTGATACTTAAATTTAACATTTCCTTATTCCTGTTTTATTTTACAAAAAGTTTTTTTTTATTTATTATTCGACTTCCTTTTTATTGAGGTTTCTATTAGTTGCTTATGTTTAGTATATTTCCACATTTCCAAAAGCACAGTTAGCCAATGTTAAGTACAATCATTTTGTGATGCATTGTGTAAATTACATATGCTCCTGCAAATGCTCTCAACTAATTCAATTTTTCTACGACAACTATACATGCTTCTTGACTACAAAAAATTAGGTCTTCCTTATGCAGAAGCCAAATTTTTTTACCTACCCGAGTTCATTAATTTAATAATTGCAATCAAGATTAAAAAGTGACCGCAACGTACTATGTTTTTTTAGATAATCAACATACATTTCAAACAACAATTAATATTAGCTTTATTTTGATGAATTATCTAGAGATGGATGAGTAGAATATTAGCTTTATTTTGATGAGTTACCTAGAGATGGAGTAGAATTTATGTAATGCACTTTTAGAATGAAAGAGAGGTCATGAGTTTTGCTTTATATATGCGAATTATTTGTTTCGATGTATGAGTTTCTTCTAACTGATTAACTTACAGCTAATGCAATATATTCTTACTAACCGACTTAAACAACTACAAAAAATATAGCTCTAATATGAAGATGACTGCAGCGCAAGCGCAGGCCGCCCCGCTTGTATATTTTATATATATAGTTCAACTTCAATATTATATTTATAAATTTTTTTATTAGGTCAAAATTTAAGAGTATAAAGTGAGTTATTCCAATCTTTTGATGTAAAAAAAGGCTCCTGAACTTTCCGTCAATGGTCAAATAAGTTCCTGAATTTCAATTTTGACTAAATAAGTCATTGAAGGCTTGAACTATCAATTTTAGCCAAATAAGCCCTTCTGGTATGAGAAAAATCTAGGCCAGCATGCCACGTGGCCTGAAATACTACGTCAATTTAGGATAAATTTTTTGAACATGAAAAAAAGTTTAAAAAACCAAATGACTGATGACATAAAAATAATTTTTCTGAAAATGAATTCAGAATTTATGATTTTTATATTTTTTTCCTTTTCAGAAAATTTACCCTAAGATGATATTTTTAGGCCACGTGGCATGCTGGCATGACTTTTTCTCATAACAGAAGGACTTATTTGGCCAAATTGGTAATTCAGGGACTTATTTGGCTAAACTTAAAGTTCATGGGCTTATTTGACCGTTGACAGAAAATTCAGGAACCTTTTTTTACATTAAGCCCTTTAGAATTAGGATAATCCGTCAACCCCTTGAAATTAATAAGCCTTTTGTGAAATTGTTAGTATTGATGAATATAATCAATAAAGCTTAAACATAAATTTAATCTAATTTTTAACTTTTTTGTTTCAAAAATATATGTTATTAAAAAAAAAAAAGGACTTCACGTCGGTCCCTCTCATTCTTTTCACTCTTGATTTTTCATATATTCATATTCATGCGTATCTTTTCGTCCCTTTTCCACATACTTCATTTCCAATCAATGTAAAGGGGGATATAAATAAAATTAAATAATAATAATAATAATAATAATAATATTCTTTTGTTCCAATGAAATCAAGATCAAGCTTCAACTTGCAGTTCGGATAAGTTCTTTCTCACCGTCAAGCTAGCACTCTCGATTGTCTGCGCCCATCGCTTCATAATTAATTAACTAAGTTGTCACATTTTTATTACATAGGAGGATTACATATAATATACATACATATATAATCTCAACCTTCATATTATAAAATTGCATTTATTTAATCTTGGAATATTATTAGTGATATAAAACAAAATCCTGTGAAATCTAGATTGCTAAAACCTACCTATCTCTCTCTTTTTATTAAACGGTTCAAATTTGTGTTTCAATTGACCTACCCATACTGATACAGTGATACTATCTGTAATATACTTTTGCACTACCAAATTTTAGTATTATTGGTCCAATAATAAGTACATTTAACCCTACTCAAAAAGCTAGCTAGATTTGCATACCTAAAAAAAGATTTGGGTACTATATAAATACCAAGAAAAAGAAAAAAAAGAAAAGCTAGATTGAGTTTATACCTTATATGTTCATCTACCAAAATATATATTAGGAAAATCATTCAACACACCGTTTAACATATTGCATATGCGGGTCTTAAATGGTGACATGTTTCTGTTAGGGGCTACATTGAAATATTTAAATTTTAATTAATTCAAAAAATAGACATGTGTCAACTCCACAACCCGCTTGTGAAATCCAAAATTTACACCGTCGGTGTATTAAATAATTACTCATATATTATATTATATATATATATAATTAGTTCTATAATTTTTTTCTTTTCAAAGAAGAAAATGATCACAAGACTCAAATTTATAAATTGCTTAATTTGATAACATGAAAATACCAAACAGTCAATCTTTTCCCAATTTTTTTGGATTTTCTACTGAATTTAAGCTGGTCTACGTTGTCAATTAAAGCGTAGGTTAGGTTGTAATTTTCTTGGTTAGCGTGCTTTATTCCCTAAAAGCAGGTGCTGATTCATCAGGGTAGCTGTTGATTTGTGGCATGTTTGTGTGTTTGATCAAAGGCACCTGTCGATTTCTTCTTTTCCTTTTCTCCCATGTTTTAGTGGTGGATTTTCTCTCTGTTGTATCATTCTTCATCCCCTTCTTCTTGCCTAAAGCGGTGGATTGGCATATGATTGTAACCAAATGACACCATTATATCTGCCATGATTGAATTCCCAAACATCAGTTTCCTATCGGTCAGCAAAAGAGGGAAGTTGGAGATGTCTCGACATCATAGCAGATAAGGAAAGCAAGCTCTTTGGGGTTCTTGGGATTGTGGTAAGGACTTTTGTTGTTTTGATTTTCTTTGCTCTGTTTAGCTGTTTGCTGGGCTTGAAGAGGTGATGATTCAGGTGATTTTGGGACTTTGCATCTGTTGGTTTCCGTTACAGGTGTCTTGATTACAATCTTTGTATTTAAGTTTTGCTGATCTTCTTTGCTTTTTCTTTTTTTTTTTGTATCAGTTGTTCTGAATGATTTTTTATTTTGTTTTGCAGATTGTTTCCTTGATTATGGAAGCTTTCACTTGGTGCTATGTACACATGATTGGCGTGGAAATACAAAGTTTTGTCTGAAAGTGGAAGACAAAGTGAGAGGGCCCTAAAACAATTGCTACATCGGCAGGGAGCATCATTGCCTCCTCCGCCTCATGTGGTTTGGGTCGTCCTTGTCTCTTCCTTCACCCTCCCTCTCTCTTTTTTTTTCTTTTTCGTTTGGGTTTCGATTCAATTTTTTTAAGCAGTTCTTGCTGTTACTATGAGCCAGTGGCAAAGAAAATTAAAGGGGCGGAGTAAGTAGCAGCAACAAAAGGAAGAAGAAGGTGATTGGGTTTGAGCAATTTGGTATTATTTCTAAGTAACACCAATCTAATTCGATTTGAGCAATTTGATAACTTTCTTCTTGATTTTCTTTTTATCTGTTCTTTGTTATTGCCTTAAGTCTCTTTAAGTTTGATTGTTTCATATTTTGGCGGGAAGAAGATGTGGAAGAGAAGCTGGGTTCTGATACGAATCTAGTTGTGTTAGATTCAAATCTACCCTTGAATTCCTCCAAAGATCAACTTGAAACTTCAACTTCTAGACTTGATGTGGATCGGTTCCCTTAGCTAGCTTTTCTTCTTCTTTTGTTGCCCTAAATGGATAACTAGACCTGCAATTATCAATCTAAGATCACAAGATTCACAAACAATTAAGCAATCACAACCTAAATTCTTTGCTAGGACTCTACAAGATTGAAGAATCCTAAGTATGCTCAAACTAGAACAATGGAGCTAAATAATCAATTAGGTGAATAAACCTCAACTTTATTGAAAACTTAACTTGGTTACAAGAGAGGGGGCCGATGCCTTTATATAAGCAAAGAATCGACCTAAACTATCCAAAAATAAGGACCCTTGGCGATTTACATAGCCTTGGGCGGCACACATAGGAAAAGACAAGGAGATAACCTAATTCCAAGTCAAACTAAGAAAAATAAATAACAAGGAACAAGGATTTGGACTTAGTCAAACAAGGCCCAATCCTAATGTCATTTAAACATAAAGATAAGCTAATCTAAGATAGAATAAAGCCCACAATGGCCTAAATAAAGCTCTAATGCATATCGATGGCAAGTAAAGTGATGATCTTGGAACTAATGGATGAATGCTTGCTCAAATCATCACCAAAGCTCTTTAATGGCGCATCAATGGCTTTCAAATCATCTAAGTGACTTTGAACAAGGCTCATGAGTGCATCCTTGAATCTTTTAGCTCTAGCTTTTGTCATAGGACCAATAGGCATCTCTAATGGATCAAATGGCATCTTCTTGGTGCTTGAAACATGCTCAACGATATCTCCTTGATCTTCATGCTTCTCCATGCTTCCTTGCACTCCATGCTCATCCTTTCCATGATCTCCATTGTTATCTTCATGTCCTTGATAAGCCCTTGGCGCACCATTCCCTCCCCGTTGAAAAGGATTTGTCCTCAAATTTGCATCATTATCAAACAAAGACAAATCATCAACATTAAAAGTAACACTCACATTACCATACTCACTAGGAAGATTTAGCTTGTATGCATTGTTGTTTATCCTCTCCAACACTTGGAATGGTCCATCGCCATGGGGTAAAGGCTTAGACTTCCTCTTCTTAGGAAATCTCTCCTTCCTCAAATGCAACCAAACCCAATCGCCAGGCTCAAAGATAACCTCTTTGCACCCCTTGTTAGCTATCTTCATGTAGTGTTGAGTCTTCTTTTCAATGTTTGCTCTAACCTTCTCATGAAGTTCTATAACATATTCAGCCTTCCTTTTACCATCCATGTAAACTTGCACACTCAAAGGTAAACTCATCAAATCCAAAGGAGTTAAAGAATTAAAACCATACACAGTTTCAAAAGGTGAATAACCAGTAGTACTATGTATGCTTCTATTGTATCCAAATTCAACATGAAGTAAACAATCCTCCTAAGTTCTTAAGTTCTTTTTAATCAAAGCTCTAAGCAAGGTTGACAAAGTCCTATTAACAACTTCAGTTTGACCATCAGTTTGAGGATGACAAGTTGTTGAAAACATCAACTTAGTACCTAACTTAGCCCATAAAGTTCTCCAAAAGTGACTTAAGAACTTAGCATCTCTATCAGAACAATGGTTCTAGGCATTCCATACAATCTAACAATCTCCCTAAAGAACAAGTTAGCTACATTAATGGCATCATCAGTCTTAGAACATGCAATAAAGTGTGCAATCTTAAAAAACTTATCAACCACAACAAAAATAGAATCTTTACCATTCATAGAACGAGGCAAACCTAACACAAGATCCATGCTAATGTGTGTCCATGATTTATCAGGAATAGGCAAAAGAGTATACAATCCATGAGGTTTAGATGTAGGTTTAGCTTGTAAACAAACAATACAACTAGAAACATGTTTTCCTACATCATATCGCATCTTAGGCCAAAAGAAGTGTTCATGCAAAATCTCAAATGTTATATCAACACCAAAATGCCCATTAAACCCCCTTCATGCGATTCCCTCAACAAAACATCACACAAAGAACAAGAAGGAATACAAAGTCTAGATTCTTTAAACAAAAATCCAGAATGCAAGTAATACTTCCCAAATCCATAATTAGCACATGCTTTAAAGATATCACCAAAGTAAGCATCCAAGGCATACAAGTCCTTAATAAGCTCAAATTCTAGAAGTTTAGATTCAAGTATGGAAAGTAACACATACCTCCTTGATAATGCATCAGCCACAAGATTCTCCTTACCTTTCTTATATCGCACAACATAAGGAAAACTCTCAATGAACTCCATCCACTTAGCATGCCGTTTGTTCAACTTTTGTTGGCCTTTCAAGTACTTCAAGCTCTCATGATCAGTGTGAATCACGAACTCTTTAGGCCACAAATAGTGTTGCCATGTTTGTAATGCTCTCACAAGAGCATACAACTCCTTGTCATAGGTTGGATAGTTTAATGCAACCCCATTCAATTTCTCACTAAAATGTGCCACGGGCTTCCCTTCTTGCATCAAAACAGCTCCAATTCCTATACCTAATGCATCACATTCAATCTCAAAAGTATTGTTAAAGTTAGGCAAAACAAGCAAAGGAGCATTAGTAAGCTTTTTCTTCAAGGTCTCAAATGCTTCTTGTTGTTCTTTTCCCCATTTGAATGGTGCACCTTTCTTTATCACACTTGTTATAGGTGCTGCCAAGGTGCTAAAGTCCTTAACAAACCTCCTATAAAATCCAGCCAAACCATGGAATGATCTCACTTGTCCAATGTTGCTTGGTGTTGGCCAATCTTTGATGGCTTTGATCTTCTCTTCATCAACTTCTATACCTTGCGCAGAAACCACAAAACCAAGAAAAATAAGCTTGTTTGTGCAAAAGGTGCACTTCTTAAGGTTAGCATACAATTTCTCAACCCTAAGTACATCTAACACACATCTCAAATGTTCAACATGTTCTTCTAAGGTGCGGCTATACACAAGAATATCATCAAAATAAACAACAACAAATTTGCCAATAAAAGCTCTCAAAACATGATTTATCAGCCTCATAAAAGTACTAGGTGCATTAGTCAATCCAAAAGGCATAACTAACCATTCATACAATCCAAGCTTAGTTTTAAAGGCAGTTTTCCATTCATCACCCTCTTTCATGCGAATTTGATGGTACCCACTCTTAAGATCAATCTTAGAAAATAAACAAGCACCATGCAATTCATCTAACATATCATCTAATCTAGGAATAGGGTGACGATACTTAATTGTTATGTTGTTGATAGCTCTACAATCAACACAAATCCTCCAAGTTCCATCCTTTTTAGGAACAAACAAAACAAAAACAACACATGGAGAAAGGTTTTCTCGCACATAACCCTTTTCAAGCAACTCTCCAACTTGTCTCTCCAACTCCTTTGTCTCATTAGGATTTGTCCTATAGGCTGGCCTATTAGGTATTTTTGCCCAGCGATGAAATCAATTTGATGTTCAATCCCTCTAATTGGTGGCAATCCACTAGGAATTTCCTCGGGAAACACATTTGCATAATCACTCAAAGGGGAAACAATATTTCTTGGAAGTTCTCCAGCCAAGTTGTTAGTGCTCATTAGTGTATTTTTAAGCAAAGCAAGATCAAAACAGAATTATCATGCAAAGCACTCTTAATCTCACTTTTAGTAGCTAACATACACTCCTTAACAACTTTCTTAGAGCTAGTTTTCTTATCAACCAAAACAACATTGTTTTCAACGCATTTAGCACTAGAACTAGCTTCATGTTTCTCTTTTTCTTTAGCCCTAAATTCAGCTTCCATCTTAGCAAATTCCTCTCTCAATTTAAGTTGATCTTTTAAAGCTTCTTGAGGAGATAAAAGAACTAAAGTAACAGGAACCTTACCACACATGAAGGAATACTTGTTGGACTTACCATCATGCTTCACCTTGTTGTCATATTGCCATGGTCGACCAAGTAGTACATGACATGCTTGCATTGGCAAAACATCACACAAAACGTCTTCCTTGTACCTGCCCAAAGAAAGAGAAACTAAAACTTGCTTCTTAACCTTAATCTCTTCTCTATCATTGAACCAACCTAAACTATAGGGTTTTGGGTGTTTGGTAATGGGTAATTGCAACTCCTTCACCAAATAGACTCTCGCAATATTGGTACAACTCCCACCATCAATGATCACACTACTAGGCTTCCCATTCACATAACACCTAGTATGGAACAACTTCTCCCTTTGGTTTTGCACATCACCTCTTACATAAGCACTCAAAGTTCTCCTAGCAATCAAACTCTTAAGTGGTGGTATCTCATCATCATCATCACTTGTAGCCTCATCCTCATCCTCTCCATCTCCACTAGATCCTACATTGAATTTCTCATCTTCACTCACAAGTTCACCATGCTCATCAAAATACGACACCTTCTTGTTAACACAATCTTTAGCATAATGACCAAATCCTTGACACTTAAAACACTTAATGTGAGTCTTAGAAGAAGAACTAGATGAAGATTTTGAATCGGTTTTGGGACTTACAAACTGTTTTTGCGCCACTTCCTTCTCCTTGCTTGATGTTTTCTCATCATTCTTGTAAGGAGGTTTCCATGAGTTACTAGATGATGAAAAACCCCTCTTGGCCGAAACTCCCCTTTTGACTTGTCCTTCGGCCTTCAAAGCATGTTGCAACATCTCCTCTACATCATAGTGTTGTTGTATCTCCACTATATCATGAATTTCTCTATTCAAGCCAGCAAGAAACCTAGCCATTGTAGCTTGTGGAGTTTCTTCAATTTCAGCTCTAGACATCAACAACATCATCTCCGAATAGTACTTATCAACACTCTTAGACCCTTATCTCAATGATTGCAATCTTTGATAAAGAGAATTGATGTAGTAACTTGGCACAAATCTCTTTCTCATAACATTCTTTAATTCAATCCATGTTTCAATTGGCCTCTCCAAATTTCTTCTCCTAGAGTACACCAATTGATTCCACCAATTCAAGGCATTGTCAACAAACTCAAGGATAGCAATTTGTACCTTCTTGGTTTTGGCATAAGGATGATAATCAAAGTACATATCCAATTTTGATTCCCAATCCAAATAATCTTCTGGAGTTCCCCTTCCATTGAACTTAGGAATCTTGTACTTGATGTTGTCTTTAGGCTCATCTTTATCACCTCCTCTTCTAGGCTGTAGGTTATCTATGTAAGCTTGACCTCCAGCCTCTTGCTCCCTTAATCTCTCCATTGGATCTCTTCTAGCAACTTGCCTTTGAGCTTGTTGTTGATCTCTTTGTCCATTGCCTTGTGCAATCTTTGGCCCTTGGTTGATTTTGGGCTTCCAAGATATCCAATCTTTGATTAAATTGAGTGGACATGGTATCCATTCTTTTCATAAGAGTTTGCATCATTGTAGCCAAGTCATTGGCTTGATTTTCGCCATCTTTTCTATCTCCCATTGTACCTACACAAAAGAAAAGTTAGTAGCAAAAAAATTCCTCACAAGTGTGTGTATGTATACCTCAATGTGCTCTCGTGTTTACACACAAAACTAGGTGGATTGGCGGTCCTCTAAGCACTCTTAATGATCTCACACAAATCTGCCTTTTACCTCAATTTAGCTTCAATAGGCCTAATAAGAGCAACTTGTAAGAGTAACTTCTTTCTTCTCGTGACCTACTTGAGGAACAAACAATTAGGAGCAACAACTTATGTGAATCAAAGGAAAAAAGGGTGATCTTAGAATAATCAAACCCAACCAATTTGCAGCCTCCTTGTGTCGCCAAAACTTGCTGCACAAAACCAATCAAAACAACACGATACATAATTCAACCCATTCAAGCTCAGCCCTAGTTATACCACTTATTTTGCAACTTGAAATTGGTGATCTCCAAACTGAAAACAGTACTTCAATAGCAGCAAAGGCTTTTCCCAAAATCTCAAACACAATCTTTCAATTCCAATCAAATATCTCCAATTAGGGTTAATTGCACAAATTAGCTCAATTGCACAAAAACAAGAACCCTAACGCCCTGCAAGAATCAATGACTTTTTTTGATTTTTTTTTTTGAATTTTTCAATATTTTTCCCAGAAAGATCACTATGTAAAAACTCTAAATACCAAATTTCAGCCCTTTCCGACCAAGAACGAATGCAGAACAAAAATAACAAGTTTCTGGTCGAATTTTTTTTTGATTTTTTTGATATTTTTAGATTAAACCTTGATGTATGAGGGATCCAAATCTGAAATTTTAAAGCAATCCGACCACTAATGAATCCACAACAAAATCAGAAGTTTCTGAATTTTGAAAAAGATGAGTTGGTGCGATATAGATGATGATGGATGAAAAACTTGATGAAAGATGAATAGAATGATAGATTTACCGATTGAAGATGAAAACCTTGCTCTGAATTCCAATTGATACGAATCTAGTTGTGTTAGATTCAAATCTACCCTTGAATTCCTCCAAAGATCAACTTGAAACTTCAACTTCTAGACTTGATGTAGATCGATTCCCTTAGCTAGCTTTTCTTCTTCTTTCGTCGCCCTAGATGGATAACTAGACCTGCAATTATCAATCTAAGATCACAAGATTCACAAACAATTAAGCAATCACAACCTAAATTGTTTGCTAGGACTCTACAAGATTGAATAATCCTAAGTATGCTCAAACTAAAACAATGAAGCTAAATAATCAATTGGGTGAATAAACCTCAACTTTATTAAAACTTAACTTGGTTACAAGAGAGGGGTTCGATGCCTTTATATAGGCAAAAAATCGACCTAAACTATCCAAAAATAAGGACCCTTGGCGGTTTACATAGCCTTGGGTGACACACGTAGGAAAAGACAAGGAAATAACCTAATTCCAAGTCAAACTAAGAAAAATAAATAACAAGGAACAAGGATTTGGACTTAGTCAAACAAGGCCCAATCCTAATGTCATCTAAACATAAAGATAAGCTAATCTAAGATAGAATAAATCCCACAATGGCCTAAATAAAGCTCTAATACATATCGATGGTAAGTAAAGTGATGATCTCAGAACTAATGGATGAATGCTTGCTCAAATCATCACCAAAGCTTTTCAATGGGGCATCAATGGCTTTCAAATCATCTAAGTGACTTCGAACAAGGCTCATGAGTGCATCCTTGAATCTTTTAGCTCTAGCTCTTGTCATAGGACCAATAGGCATCTCTAATGGATCAAATGGCATCTTCTTGGTGCTTGAAACATGCTCAACGATATCTCTTTGATCTTCATGCTTCTCCATGCTTCCTTGCACTCCATGCTCATCCTTTCCATGATCTCCATTGTTATCCTCATGTCCTTGATAAGCCCTTGGCGCATCAGGTTCCTTTTTAGAATCATTTAGAATAGGTAAGAGGCCTCCAAGACCAAGGCCTTCCACTGCTAAGGTAAAGATGTTTGGTCATTCGGTTTTTAGTTTTAAGGTTAGCTTTTAAGTATTGAAGAAGAAAAACCTTCAATTTTTTTTTAATTTTTGCTAATAATCTGATTTTTCATTAATTAATTGAATTTAATTGGATTTGAAAGGTGCTGATGGGAGAGAACGTTGGGAACTGTCAGTGGAGTTTAACAGATTGCACATGCGGGTTTTGAATGGTGACATGTGTCTGCTAGGGGCTAGATTGAAATATTTAAAATTTAATTAATTCAAAAAATGGACATGCGTCAACTCCACAGCCCGCTTGTGGAATCCAAAATTTACACCGTCGTAAATCAAATAATTACTCTATATATTATGGGTCCAAAATTTACACCATCGGTGTATCAAATAATTACTCATATATTATATATTATATAATATATATATATATATATAATTAGTTCTATAATTTTTTCTTTTCAAAGAAGAAAATGATCACAATACTCAAATCTATAAATTGCTTAATTTGATAACATGAAAATATCAAACAGTCCATCTTTTCCCAATTTTTTTTTGGATTTTCTACTGAATTTAAGCTGGTCTACGTTGTCAATTAAAGCGTAGGTTAGGTTGTAATTTTCTTGGTTAGCATGGTTTATTCCTTAAAAGCAGCTGTTGATTCAATCAGGGCAGCTGTTGATTTGTGGCATGTTTGTGTGTTTGATCAAATGCACCTGTCGATTTCTTCTTTTCCTTTTCTCTTATGTTTTAGCGGTGGATTTTCTCTATGATGTATCATTCTTCATCCCTTTCTTCTTGCCTAAAGCTGGTGGATTGACATATGATTGTAACCAAATGACACCAGTATATCTGCCATGATTGAATCCCCAAACATCAGTTTCCTATCGGTCAGCAAAAGAAGGAAGTTGGAAATGTCTCGACATCATAGCAGATGAGGAAAGCAGGCTCTTTGGGGTTCTTGGGATTGTGGTAAGGACTTTGTTGTTTAAATTTTCTTTGCTCTGTTTAGCTGTTTGCTGGGCTTGAAGAGGTGATGATTCAATTGATTTTGGGGCTTTGCATCTGTTGGTTTTGGTTACAGGTGTCTTGCTTACAATCTTTGTATTTAAGTTTTGCCGATCTTCTTTGCTTTTTTTTTTTTTCAGATGTTCTGAATAATTTTTTTATTTTGTTTTGCAGATTGTTTCCTTGATTATGGAAGCTTTCACTTGGTGCTATGTACACATGATTAGCGTGGAAATACAAAGTTTTGTCTGAAAGTGGAAGACAAAGTGAGGGGGTCCTAAAAAAATTGCTACATCGGTAGCGAGCATCATTGCCTCCTCCGCCTCATGTGGTTTGGATTGTCCTTGTCTCTTCCTTCACTCTCCATGTCTCTTTTTTTTTCTTTTGGGTTTTGATTCATATATATTTTTTAAGCAGTTCTTGCTGTTACAATGAGTCAGGGTAGAAAAATTAAAGGAGCGGAGTAAGTAGCAGTAAAAGGAAGAAGAAGGTGATTGGGTTTGAGCAATTTGTTATTGTTTCTAAGTAACACCAATCTAATTCGGTTTGAGCGATTTCATAACTTTATTCTTGATTTTCTTTTTATTTGTTCTTTGTCCTTAAGTCTCTTTAAGTTTGATTGTTTCATATTTTGGCAGAGAGAAGATGTGGAAGAAAAGCTGGGTTCCTTTTCAGAATCATTTGGATAGGTAAGAGGCCTCAAAGACCAAGACCTGCCACTGCTAAGGTAAAGATGTTTGGTCATTCGGTTTATAGTTTTAAGGTTAGCTTTTAAGTATTGAAGAAGAAAAACCTTCGGTTTTGTTTAACTTTTTCTAATAATCTGATTTTTCATTAATTAATTGAATTTAATTGGATTTGAAAGGTGCTAATGGGAGAGAACGTTGGGAGCTGTTGTTGCTAGCTCGCATTCTATAATCTGTAATGTTGTGATTACAAGGCCATCAGGGTGAGTTCTAACGTAAACAATAGCTTTTAAAAAGAAATGAGGAAAAAGATTCAGTATAGTGATTTTTTTTCTTGACTTTGATGTGGGAGTTAGGAAATGGCATTAAGTTGTTCAAATTTGAATGTCATGAGGCAGCTGTTCATTCTGTCTGTCCTTATTTCAAAAAAAAAAAATTCATGTAAGGACTCTGCTTCATACATAAGTTATGTTGTTTTCCTTGATTCCAACGGTGTGGCTTATGGATTTTTATTCTTCAGATTGTCTTTTCAACATCGATAGATGGCATGAGAGAGTCATGTGTGTACTCTTTACAAGTAATAGCAGCAAGTTATACTCACGTGGAATGACAGAAGACATGGAATCACACAGTTGAATTGAATGAAAATGATGTCACTGTGAAGAAAGCCTACCATTATTTTTGCTGATTTTTTAGAGGTCAATTTCTTCATGGTTCAAAGTCATTGAGCATGGCACGTGTCTCCCAGAGTTAAACTGACTTCTTCCTTCTGTCATGGATTTTTGGTCTAAAAGTTCTAACTTTTTAAATTTCTAATGGAGGTTGTTTCCCTTATAAAGGAATTGATCAATCTGCACTGCCTTAGATGACATTGGTAAGAATTGTAATTATATATTTCTTTCAGTTGGTAAAACTACTTGCATTATGATCAAATTTACGCTGATTTGTCATACAATAATACTTTATATTTAGTATATTGTCAGACTCCTTGACTCTGAAATATATCTGGGCTGATAGGTGAAGTGGATGAACAAGGTAGGTTTTTCTCTTAGGTCATATGAGATTGATGAAGATGTTAATGGTTGCTGATATGCCCTGTCAACTCTGTATCTATGCTTAGACAAATTATTGAGAGGAAAAGAAAAAACCAAATAGAAATTGTTGGAATTCCTTGGTGAATTCCTCCAGATTTCATGTACATATAGACTTTACTAACAACATTATTTTATGATGATGTAAGATGAGTTATTTGGTTTAATGAATGAAACTTGCAAGGGCAATCGACTTTATGAAGATTTTCAACTTTCATGGAAGAATAGTCAACAAAGTTGACATTTAGAGGTAAACTTTAATTTTCTTAAATTGAATTACATGAACAAGTGTTGGAAGTGATTGTGGGTAGCTAATGCTATATCGTTGGCACTGTATTGGTGGAATCGTTGGTATTTGGTTTGGTCAGTTTTTTTACCATTATGTGATGTACCTTACCATTCTATTAGTTAATCTCACAGTTAGATATGTATGATCTTAAATGAAATGAATTTGTTTTGCAGTTGATGCTGATGTGATCCCCAATTCTTGCACCTGCTCATTGTTGTTGTATTACTGTTTTTTTTTTTGGCATGTCTTTATGTTTGGTGATCTGATTGCTCTGTTTTTCTTTATATTGTTTAAGGGCACTGCTATGCAAGGTGTTATACCACCTAATGAACTGGTATGTCTGTCATGTAGATTTTTTTTTTTTACGAGAGTCATGTAGATGCTCTTTTAATTACTTTTATTAAAATTTCGTTGCATTTCCAACCATGTTATAAAAAGGAAAATCTTTTCACATTCATGCCATGTATTTAAAGACAATTAGTAGCAATGTGTTCAAGACTAAAACATGAGACAGTCCATATACTTTATATTAACTGAAAATCGACTCTTTTCTTTTTACAAGCAGATATCAGAAGCTGAGATCTCTATTAAGCTCACCTTGCTGTTAGCAATGGCTAATGACCTAAATTGGTGTTGCATGGATTTTTGCCAACAGACTGATGCTCCTCAACCCATGGCATATTCTCATTTATACTTACACCAAGAGGCAACAGTGCTATGATGAATCTGTAGTTATATTAGTTCTTGTGTGATTGTTTAGTACCATGATGAATTTCATTAATTAAAACTGTGGTTTTTTTCCTTTTACCTTTTTCAGGATTTAAGTTCAAATGATTAGATTGTGCTTGAGTCAATATTGTTAAGACTATTCTTTTTGGTTTATTTTTAATGTTTAATTGATTCTTATGCATATCATCAATTCTTAAATGAAGTTGCAACAAAAGAATAAGCCAACTTAATTGTAAATGACTTTTAATTTGAATTGTTCATCGTTGCATCATCATTTCTGTAAAATGAGCTAGAGTTGTTTAAGGATATAAAATATTTTGTTACACAAGAGCATACAAATATGATGGTTTTAGTTTATTAAACATTTTGTTAAGGTTTCTTGCTAATGAATTATTCCTTCTAATTGTTGTTTTATGGTGTATGCTAGATCTGAAGACAGCTTCAAGAGAGAAATAAGTGTTGGCCTAAATTTTGAGTGAGCAATCCTCTGTTTTGGATTCTTCAGGTAATTTCTTTGTTATCCTTTAGTATTAAATCCGGAGTTTTCAGTTTGGTTGAAGCATTTGCTATACCATATTATTTCTTCTGTCCTGGAAATCTTTAGTATGGATTGTGTATAATGAAGTTTTGTTGTTTCATTAGTCTTTGAAAAGTGATGATGGTGTGCTAGATATAAGCAAGCTTTATTCTCCATTAAACACCAGTTAAGATCAAAATATAAGACGGCATAAACTAGCTTCATTTAATGTCAGTGTGCTCATATCAGTACCATTTATGCCAATAATAACCATGGAGCCTGCAAGGCCACAACCTGTTGAAATTGATCTCCATCATGTTGCAAATTATATTAATATGACTAGTGATGTTGAGAGTCTTTTTACAATATATGGGAACAATATCTACCGGACCTGTTTGGCACTTACTATGATACCTAACATGTTTTCTAGACAAATCAGATATGTCCTGCAGGTGACCGTTGGAAGAGACAATGCCCCATCGACGTTACTAACCAACAGAATAAATGCATCACCATACTTACTTCCTTTGTCACTCAGGTTCATTGTCTACAACACCAGAGGCGTGGCATCTGTGTTAGTCCGGGAACATTTGGAGGCCTTGATCTGAGATTATGAATTGGGTTTATCATGTAAAGGTGAATGTGTATTCTGCAAATGAATATTGATAGAAGCCTTTAATAATTTCTTTGACCACTTAGAGTTGCTTATTATATTGTGTTGAATAGATTGAATTTGAAGTTTCTGATACTAAATTAAAAGGAATGTGTCTTGGAAACTTTTTTTTATGTTAGCTTATATAAATTATGTTCTTGGTAGCAGCTCAGATTGAGAGTACATTCCATCTTGCTCTACTCAAACTCTTTTTAACTTTTCAGAATTAAACTAAAACATGAGATTTTCTTTGTGATATATTGTTTGCCGACTTAAAAATTGTATTGCATATGTGTAGCCATCATCAATCTGTTATGTTAACTTTGGTGCCTTTTTGTGCACATAATTTCATGCAAATTTTGAAGAGTCAGATATTTCCTTAAATATGCTTAGAATATAGGTTGGGACACTTTTAGTTGTAGGAAGGATTATTTAATGAAGTCCAAGAACAGGACATTGGAAATAACAATTTCTTTGAGTTGTTTTGCCACAGATGAATTATGAGACAGTGTTCCAAATTTTGTTGGGACACCCTTTTCAATTGTACCTGCAAGTATCATGAATCTGACCCACCTGAAAACATTGTATGATCTTTAATGCTCTTAGCCATTGGGTTGAGGTATTGCCTGCTAAGTGGGATAGAACTCTCTAATTTGGATTCTTTTCCTTGATTGTGACTTCATAGGTGTTTATACCTCAATTTACAATTGAGGGTAAATTGGTCTTCACATAAATATAATTAAGATGTGTGATCAAGATTAAATCAAAATCCTAAAGAAACTAGGTTTCTGCACCACCCTAGTTCTAATAGAATTAGGAAAATCTTATAATTAATTACAAGGGCTGAAATTTATTAATTAGTAAATAAATAATAATTATTTTTCTGAATAATTATTATAAAAATCATCATCTATGCCACCCTACCTAGGAGAGTGGAAAAGAAAATCAAACAGAAGCAGTTTCCTTTAGTATTGCTGTCTACTAGGGAGGCAAACAGTGAAAAGGAAAGTTGCTCACCATCTAGCCATGAGATGAAAAATACCTCATGGACTTAATTAGAAGGCCCAAAGTCGTCTCCCATGTAGAGGAGAGGCCGCCCTCCTCCCTGATGAGAGTAATTTTTCTCTTCCTACAGGAAGGAGGCCGGGAGCTAAAGTTTGTCAGCAAGAGAAACATCTACATACGTGAGAGAGGCATGAGATTTTCAACCTCACACCTCCTTAATATAGTCGACCTACCATAGTGGAGAAATCGCGTAGCCTTTGTCCCCTCCCCGGGAGGCGAAACTACAACTTTGCATTTTGTTCAATTAAGGACAAAATGGTAAAATTGGCCAATTGAGAAGGCTAGAGGGTGCGATTTCTATCAAGGAGCTTACCATGATGATCCTTGAGCTATGAAGATCATCTTGGTAAAATTTCACCTTATTCTGACACCGGAGTAAAAACTTATGCCTGGTTTTCAGTTAAGGACATTCTGGGGAGTGAAACTAAATTCACCATGGTAGAGAGCTCGAATTCACTTGGAATTTTTTCCATAGTCTTATGGGGATAACCTAAGCCTACTGGTGAAATTTTGGTTTATTCTGAGATCGTTTGCAACTTTTGCATTCTTTTCAGTTAATGACACGTGGCTTTCTCACCCCGGTTTAAGCCATTTTCTTAGCTAATTGTTATTTTCATGATTTGAAGAGCTAAATATGATTAAGTATGAGTAATTTCGTGGCCTTAGTGTTCAAAGTGCAATTCATGATGTCAGTAAGCCATTTTCTTAGCTAATTGTTATTTTCATGATTTGAAGAGCTAAATATGATTAAGTATGAGTAATTTCGTGGCCTTAGTGCTCAAAGTCCAATTCATGATGTCAGTAGGCCACTACTTAGTCAAATTAGCTGATTTCAGCACAAAAGAAGCAACGAAGGCATCTGAAGCGTGATAGAAAGAAGGAAGAATTATTCATCAACCACCCAGGAGGAAGATTTATATCTCCCATCCAAGAGAGTGGCGCCCTAGCATCTATTTTTCCCTCTCCCCAGTAATTAGAAGCAATCAGAAGAAGAAAGAAGCTTCACTGCACCTTCCTAGAGGCTGTCATCTACCTATGAGGAGGAATTCGCCTTCTTCAGCAAGTCGAGCCCATTAAATGCAAGGCCCATGCCGCCCCCTATATAAAGGGAGGCCATTCCAAGGTTTCAGAGGATTCCGATCTCAAACATTTCTCCTGAGAAATCAAAAAACCAGCAGCTGAAGCTACAAACTTGCTCCGCGCAAAAAACCAAGCTCCGTACTTATTTTCTCTCTGGCTCTGCACCATTTTCACTCTTGTTCATCACGAGTTCTTACTCGTTCATCAAATTTTCCTTGTTTAGATCTTGTCTCAGGACATTCAAACACTCTTTTAGTGTTTTTCTCTTGTTTCAATCTTGTCTCCGGACACCAAAACACTGTACACGTGTTTCTCTCCTATAAATAACGAATCAAATTGTTATTTTCTTTTCAAATTCAATTGCAATCAAAGCAGATCTCCAAGATCTGATCCAGTTAGAGGAAGGCCCAGTTATGAAGAGTAGTTTACTACGGATCTAATGATTTAAATACTCCGGTGTGACTTTGATCCAATCCCCACAATCGCTCTGATCTTTTAATCTGCTGCTATGCGCACCAGATCCAGTTTTTACAACCTTTTTGTCAATTTCAGCAAATTGACTGGCACACCCCTATGCTGTCATAAAGAATTCTTCGCGAAAACTCTAGCAAGAGATTTTTGGTGCAACAATAGGAACTTGAGCAACATTGAATTCAACGGCCGAATTCTAACATTCTCACCATCCTCCAATTTGACATCAGTGTAATTTTCTCTTCAAACTTATTTCTGGCCCTTAAATTACATATAGGAATAACTCTTCCTAGAAATGTTTTTGCTTCGTATATGGATTTGATGTAAACATAAAATTTTCAGGGATATAAGCAACAATGAACTTCAGGGATCTCTATCGGGGTCTCTTATCTCACTTTCGGACTTGAAAATATTGTAAGTATCTCTATAAGTTTAATATTGTCTGCAAAGCTGTCTGAAATTATCAATAGACTTCAACTTAATAATCATGTCATTTCTTCCACAGATACTATGGCTGTAATCCTCAACTCAACAATAACCTTCCATCTAGCTTGAGCAGCTCAAAAGCCACTACCGAGTATGAAACTTATCCAATTTGAAATCTTATAGTTTTCTATTTTAAATTGTTCGTATACCTCTTCCAATCCTATTAATTTCAAAGTATCTCTCACATGGCAATAATGGAGGGATGTCAAACTTTCTCCAGGTATGCTTCCACTTCTATTAATTTCAAAGTATCTCTCACATGGCAATAGTGGAAGGATGTCAAACTTTCTCCAGGTATGGATTTTCATAGTTTGTTTTGTTTCAATGTTTTTGATCATCTTATTTGTCTGGCTGAATAATTTGGGTTGAGAAAAGACTGAAATTTTTGCTTCATTTACCAGGATATATTTGAGTCAATGGGTCAATTTGTTGATGAATTGAAGTTTTCTGGCGGTTCACATAGCTTGATGCCCAAATCTTTTCTCAAACAAGTGATATACATGTCTTACTAGCATAACGTTTATGTTAGTGCTGGTGGTTGGGCAGAGCATTCGAGAAGGTCATCAGCTGTCAAAGATTATGTTGAGGTAAGCTAACCTCTAGGTTAGAAGAAAATTCTGTATGCTTTTTTGGTAATGTATTTTTCATTCTGATATTGTGATGATTTTGATTTCAATAGGAGTTTAAGCAAATGGGATTTGATACAATAGAGCTGAATGTGACATCACTTAACTTTTTCTACAGAGGAAGAGCCATGGATTTTGCGATGATATGAAGGATATTTACTCCATATATTTTGTGTGTTTTGTTGGCAATTTAAATCAAATAAGTTCTTTGCAAGAGTAGAATTGGAGGAGTGGACTACTCATGAAATGGAGGCAAAACTCCAATTTCAATGAGTAAAAACAACACATGCTCTTTCCTTTTGTTATTGTGCAAGTATTTTACAAGACTAAAGTAGTACAACAAGTTGCAAAATTGAACTCTGGGCTATATGTTATTATTTTCAGTTTTACTAGATATTACTTATCAGCAACTCATGCCCCCTAACATCCCAACACAACCAGTTATGTAATCAAATCTTAGTTTCTTAATAAATCACAAGTTTAAGCTTCTTATAATTATCCCCAACCTAGAGATCACAAATCCTTATATCTTGAGAGAAACCAAATAAAAAAAAACCTTGGTCTGCGTAGCGAAGCGCGCGGGAAAAGGATCTAGTATAGCATAAACAAATAAGTTGTATTTGTTCCCGCCGCTAGCGATAGTTAATATTAATAACATAAATAAACAAAATAATATCAACACTATGAACCATTCCAAATAGTACGATGCCTTTTGGATCGAGTAAAATCACCTCTGAAATAAAATTTCGACTTCAAATCTTATCAATGAAGAAAAGAAAGTGAGATGCATTCAACCGTGTGATATACTCATTGTTTCTATTTATTATTACTAGTTAAAATAACTATGACAATGAGAGTTGGTCAAAATAGTAAAAGTTTGGATTTGGGGTGAAAGGCATCTTGGTTTGAGCCTTCACAAACCCCTCTTGGTAGGTTATCTATAAGCCCGAAAAATTCACATGCGAAAGTCCAATTGATTTTTAAAACCCCAAAAGGGTTGGCGACTTGCCATGGCTTTACAGATTTGATAATCTACCCTACTCCTAAACTTTCATGTATCAAAAATTAATTAAGATAACAAGTGGATCGACCCGCGTTGATGCGTCGTACGTTCAACAATCTACTTCTTTGAACAATTTTCTATTTGAATTAAATTTTTTGATACATAGGAAATTTCGAAAGTACTATGATTTTAAATGTGTTGCATCTTTAAAAGGCTATACTATTAACATTGAGCATATGCCCTAAAGTTAGCAATAAATAGTAAATATTAGTTTGTACATGGACAGATGCAATAACTTCAATTTTGTTTCCTCCTCTAAAGTGTGTAGCACTTAAACAAAAACTAAGTTTACTCTCTTCTTCATATGGACATGAAAGGCCTAAGAGAGGTTACAATTCTAGATAATTAAGGGGATAGGATTTATTATAACATTTATGTGAAAGGAAAGGATAATTACAAAAAAGGGCTCAAGGGCAAGAACTGGCTAGAAACTAGCCTAGGGTCTTCTTAGTAATTTGGCAAGTGCGAAAAGACAGAAAATGACAAAAAAAAGTTCAAATAGAGCCTCATCATCGATCCTCAAAAGGAGCCTTTGGTAATTTCCCTGGATCTTTTAAATACTATTTAGTATATATATAATTATTTAATATTAGTGGAGCTTTTAAGACTTCACAAGCATTATTAAAATATATATATATATATATATATATATATACCTTAAAAGAACATATAGTAAAATTTGCCACTTCGATAATTTTCCTATATATATACATATAATTATTGTTTCTAAAACAATTTTAGGCACCTGAGCCAGTAGCTTATGCATGTTTGGTTTTAGTTTCAAGTCCTACTGCATGTGAGTTTTGTGTCGCTATATATATGAACTTTATTGAATTTTGTTAGTTTATTATTGCCTTCATTAAATTAGTGGTTTGTTTATGTGAATTTTCATTTAATGTTTGAAAATATAAAGATATTCTTATTTAATTATGGCAAATTATACAATACACCGGTGATGGAGTTTAGCAGACTACACAAGCGGGTCCTGAAGGGTGACATGTGTCCTCTAGGGACTAATTGAAATATTTAAAACTTAATTAATTCAAAAAATGGACATGTGTCAACTCCACAACCCGCTTGTGGAGTCCAAAATTTACACCGCCGGTGTATCAAATAATTACCCTTTAATTATAATGAAATTTCTGAATATCGTATTCCCATTAAAGAAAAAAGTGGACCTTTGGGCAGACCTTGGTCTAAACATTTTATAATATTTTATTGGATGAACTTGGACCAAAACTTAAGAATATGGGACGAGTTTGAACGAGCAACGTTAATTTTAAGCATGGACCGGCCCGGCTCAGCCCATACACACTCACACATATTTGAGGTTACTTTAGATTTCTGGGTTGGGCATTAAACAAAAAAATTACCTAGTATAGCTCTCAAACAGGGCGGCCCGCTGGTCAGACCCATTTTCTCTCTGCGTGCGAACTGGCAATCCCTCTCTAAACCTAAACCCCCCATCAATCGTCTGCTTCCGTCGATTCCGATGCCCCCCTTCAAACACCCAACCCTTTGAAACTTACCTGCAACAAATCACAGTCACCAAAAATGTCGAAATACGACGAGAGGGTTCGCAATTTTATGGACTCGTTTTCTGAATACAGAAATGTTCAACATGGGGAAGAAAAGAAACTGAGAGATGCAGTTGTTAGATTGTTGATAATCAGCATTTTGATCGTGCAGTACTGTTCAAGCTTGGCCGAAAGTCTCTGTGCCCGGAATATTGTTACGGTAACAATCGGAGCCCTCCTTGTCCTAGGGTTCATATGGGTCGCCGTCGACTTTGCGAATCTTATTCGGTCTGTTTCTGCAACTCTTGAGAAGTATCAGCCAAAGCTAAGGACATTGCTATCTAATATCGATGATTTGGAAAAGGATTTGGAGAAAGACACTGAGAGTGGCAGCGGGAGAACAAGTTTCGCTGGCAATATGCTTACAGGTTTAAAGGGATCAGTGAAGTGCTCGAGGTTCTTTGATCGTGGTTATGGAGTTGCATACGGGCTCTTTCTGGTTTCAATCACAGCGGCGATGGTTATGCTTGGCATAGTCATTATCCACAATATTAGAGCTAATTGCCCTTGTGCTCCTCGACAAAGCATGGAAAAGGTCAGCAAAAATTTAGTATTGTTATTGATTTATAGCAGTTTTAGACATAAACATTGTTGGTGCATGCAACTTCTTTTCTTTAACAGAAGATTGGGTAATTGTTGATAGGGTAATTGATGGTTTCTTTGTGTAGTCGGCCGCTTGAAATGTTCCATTTTTAACAATCTTCAGGGTTTGATATGTTTAGTTGTGTTTATCATGTTGACCTTTTCAGGGTTTTGAATCACACAGTCTTCGCAGTCACCTGACTATTCCTTCTGAATCTTTGAATGAAGCAAGAGCGGTAAGATATCCACCTGCCAATGATGTTTTGCTGGAATTTAGGAATATTGTGGATAAGGACCGGATGAGGCTTCTTGCTCGGAAATCAATCATTGGGAAAAGAGAGGAAGAACAAGACCGTGAACTATCAGAAATGGTATCTAGATTTCATTGGCCAATTGAATGGAGGCGTTAAGTTTCATCAACTATAAAATACTTAAAAATCAGTTCCCATCAACTATAAAATACTTAAAAATCAGTTCATAAACTCATGCTCATGCTTTCTGTTTGTTTTGATCCACTAGGAACTTGAGGCTGAGTCAAAGAAGCAGATGTTTCAGAAGAAAACTGAAGAAGCAGAGAAAAAAGGGCTTGCTGCTTTGTTTCAGCAACTGAGACCTGAAAGAATTCAGAAGGAAATGGAAGAGCAGGAGCTTGAAGAAGCCTGGATACTGTTACAGCAAAATGAAAAGCATTTGAAAAGATGGATAAACAAGTTGCTTTCAGATGGGGTAAGTTTCCATTTATTTTCAGAGTTATTCTGATTCATGTACAAGTTGCATTTTTGACTTTGCATGTGTGTCCAGGAGAAATTGATGAAACAAACCTTGATTGAGAATTTAATGATCAAGCAGCTCAAGGAGAGTCAGGAACCGGAGAAGAGACTACAAAAGGTTGCTAAGACAATGGACCATCTGGAAAGAGATAAGAGAGAGGAAGCAGCACCCTTGATTGAAAATGCTTTCCAGCAGCGATTGGTAGAAGAGAAGGTGCTTCATGAACATGACCAACAGGTAAACTTTTGTACCACCTGTTGCATTATTTCACCTGCTTTGCAATTGATAAACCTTTGTCCTTACTACCTCCCTTTCAATGTTTTGAAATATTATGCTCTTTAATCATTTTAACACTTTTATGTGTCTGAGTCTGCCTCAATTGATGCTCTACCTTCATTTTATATCTCTACGGGTTGAACCTTTTTCTTGAAAGGATTGACAGTCATTATACTTCACTCTTTTTGTTAACAGAGGTTTTCTGTGGGTTTTGCAAGTTAAGCTTTTGATGATGCTACCTGTTTCTTTTTTCTGCCTTGTAGCTGGAAGTTGAGTTGAGCAGACAGCGCCATGAGGGGAACTTGAGAGACAAGAACTGGCTGTCACGCATGTCGGAAATTAAGGTAAGTACCTTTATGGATCTACGGCCTTCTGCTCATTCAAGAGGGAGCTTCTTGTCAAAAGATACTTTTTTAGTTGTCTTGAGCTTCATAAATAGAGCCCTTCCATAGTGTTTGGCCTTCTAACATAGATAAATTTGCTTTTGTGCTTTCCCATTGATTATTATCCAGGAAAGAGTAAGGAGTTGGCGACAAGCTAGGTTTGACCGATGAAGGAAAGAAGAAGCTAAATACAAAGCAAAAATGGGTGAGATTGCTGAAAAGCAGAGGCAGCCAGAACAAGAATTAGAAATGTTTAGTGTTTTTATGATCAGAAAAAAAAATGTATATAGAAAATGGACTTGGATGGTAGTAGTAGTATTTTGTAACCACTGATGAGAGTTTTCGGCTTTCAAGTTTCATGTCAGAAATTGTCTTTCAGATACCAGAGAAATTTGAGAAATATTATATCTAATATTTTGAATTTGATCAGAGATTTTGCTGTTAATTTTCTTTGAATACGGCATTTTTTTTGGTGAAAAGTGAAAACCGAAAGTATATTAGATAATTTTTTGGATAATAAAAGTATATTAGATTATTTTTCATAACAAAGCAGGATTGAACAAATCAAAAATGAAATCATAGAATATTAGAGAAATAAAACACGTAGCTGGCTGACCTGGTTCGAATAAGAAGATTTTTCTTTTTTTTTTTTTGGTGAAAAAGAAGATTATTCATATATACTGTATAAACAAGAATTTAATCGTATATACGGTCGGATACTTGTGGTTTATAAAGAAAAATATAATTAAGAAAATTAATAAAAGTTAAATAAGAAAAATAAATATATTTTTTATTTTTATTTTTTTTGTCTTTTTCTGTTTGAGGAGATCCACAATTTGATAGTTGCAAAACAGAAAAAAGAAAGAAGAGAAGTCAAAAGTCGTCAACTTGAAACATGGCAGAGGGAGGAGACATAAAAGCGGGCAGCGCAAAAGGCAAAAGCAATATGAAAATCTCACAAGTGTAAATTGTTGCTTTGCTGTCTGTCTTAATAAGCAGTAGGCAGGCTCTCTCTCTGTCTTCCTTTTTCCATTGCATTTTAGATTTTGCTTTCCAAAAGGTTGCAGGGAAAAGGGTCAAACCCAAGTCAAGGTAATGCTCTTTACTTATTTTGTCTACCAAATTGTCATTACCACTTTATTCTGAATTTTATTTTTATTTTTCTTGTTCATATTTTGGTTTTCTGTGGACTGAAATGAATCTGGGTCTCTTTCTTTTTTGAATTATTTGCTAAAGAAGGATGCTTTATGTCATTTTATTTTAGTTTCTAATTCATGAGTTTTCAATGTGTTTGTGTATCTTTCTTGTGTGTAAAATTGTTTGTCAAGAAGAATGAGGGAAATGAATAGCAGAAAATTGGTCATAGATTTGCTTCCTTCTTGGGCTTTATTTTATGCTATCTTTTTTGAGAACCAAGCAGATTGTAAGACATGGAAGTTCAAACCAACAATTGAAGAAGATAACTTTGCCTTTGTCTGTGAAGTTAATTCCTTTAACGATTGCGCTAAGGTGTTCTCTCTCTGTTAATTAGTGTCCACTATTCTGCTCAATGGAAACACAATGTCAAGGCAGATGGGCAGCTTAGGTGAAATGTCATTTTGACTTTTGATCAGTTTTCTTTTTTTTTTTTGGCAGTATGACTTTTGATCAGTTTAGTGATGACAAAACTTTAGTTTTAGTTTCCAGTCATTTTTGTGGTACCATTTTTATCTCTTTCCAGAGCATTTAGAGGGTTCAGATAGGTATTAAGGATCTGCCGTGGCTAATGGGACTTTCCTTGCATAAGTTGTAGTTAATATCATAAAAGACCAAATCAAACTAAAGTTAAGCCTTGTGCTGAGTTGAATTTTAAAGATATTTCTCAGAAGTTATTTGGTGGATGTTATGGAGATACCCTTCTCAACGATAAGTTGATTGCTAGAAGTTGTATATATTATGGTTACAAATGAAGCATAAGAGAAAAGCTTATCACTTGTCTTAAAGTTTCTGGGGCACTCTAAGTAAAAGAATGATAAATTTGGATTTGCTATTGTTTCATATATTTCCAATGTCACTTTCTGGCATAGAAAAGTTTTATCTGCTCCTGTAACATGCTTTTACATAGTAGAAGAAGCAATGGTGGTTTTTCTCTTGAAATGAAACTGATTTTGCTGATAGCATAGTGGTCAAAGTCTAAGCTAGCTATTGCTTCTTTGCTCTATCTGAAAAATGTAAAAGCAGGTAGCAGGGAGCATGAGGGTGCTAAAGTCTGTCAATGAAGAATAGTTTCTTCTTCATGATAAGTATTTGTGGATCTAACTGAGAGGCTTTGGCATGTTATGTCGTTTGGTAGATACCTGTAGGTTTCCGCATACAAAGGCCATGCTGTTGAGTTTGGCTTTTGTAATTGTCTCAATTGAGTAATTATGAGCTACCTGTAAGAGGACAAACAATTTAATCAATTGATAGATAGGAGGTCAATCTAGCATGAAGATATAGTGTTCAAGCAGGTAATTATGGTGGTTAACTGACTATGTGGTGAGAGAGTGAATGAACAAAAGACAAAATTTGTCCTACTATGAATTGAGGTGCCACTTTGACATTCTGGCTCCTTTTTTTGAAAATGAAAAAAAGAAAAGTTATTATTACTGTCAAGGAGGATACCTTTAAAATTATCTAGATTGAGTGGGAAAGCGGGGTTGACTTAGAAGATCCGTCCACTTGGTCGACCTCAACATTTAAAAGCTAAGAGTTTGGTTTTACTTTTTGATTTGTATATGGCAATAACATGTTTTTCTTGATATTTCCTCCAAGACTTTAGTTCTTTTAATGGATACTGAAGTCATATTGAAATTAATAAAATATCCAGTATTAGAGAATTGCAGTGTTTGGCTTTGTTTATGTTGTATTTGATTGAATTGATGCAAGATATAATAAATTTAGGATAGGAAGAAAGTTGAGATATTTGCAATTTGAAAGCTCCCATACCAGTTGACCTCAATGAAGATCACAAATTCACTGGCAACTTGTCTGACATGTACTCATACTTTAAAACCTTACCAAGATGCATGAAATAAATTTCCTACGCAGATCTACCTTTTCATAATCTCATTTGCTAATATTTATTTCTCGTTTACTGCTCATAGAGAAAAGAATGGCCTTTTATTCAATCATCAGGTTGTACGTTTTGCCCTGACCACTGCATTATTTTCTGGAAATCTGAATCCTGTCATCTTTTGTCTACCTGTTTCATGTTTTAGCTGAAATATTGATACTGGTTTGATATTGAACTTGTTCAACCAAATAAAATGAATTACCATTAGAAAATGAAAATACTAATTAAGGTTAAGGATCTGGTCAAGAGGAGGAAGCTTATAATCTTTTTACTTATAAGTATTTTGGCCTAATTTTCTGTATGCTAGTTTCAATATATATTAAGTCCATGTTGGTTGAAAAGCCAGCAAGTGATCAGCTCAGCTACAATCATGAGTGCAAATTCAAACAGATTAAGTTTGCATTGCGATATGATTTGAAAGATAAGTAGAAAATGATTTAGGTAAGACAAAAGATGAGTTACTCTATGAATTATCCAGTGTCTTCTTTTGTTTGCTTGCTTGCTTTATGTGCTTGCTGCTAATACAAAGACTAAGAGCAATAGATACTGACAAAACAGAATCACTTCTATGAGCTTTGTAACTTATAAATTGTGACGTTTATATTTGTTTATGTATGGGTAAGGCATAAAGCAAATGTTTCAAGAAAAGGTCCTGCCTGCAAGAAATTAGGCCCACAATGGTGGTGACCGGCAGGGATCTTCATTCAAAAGTTTTTAGGAGTTAGTTGTTGCATCTTGTCGGACCATCACAGGGGGGATGACTTAATGATATTGCATGACACATTTTTTTTTTGGCTCAAAATACAGTACAAGACAATGAGTTTTCCTCGCAAGAGAAGGATAGCCCTGTTGTTTGTCATCCATTCTTCTATCGCCACTGTGTTGTGTTGACAACACATCCATCTTCACAGGGATGTTAACCATCAAATTGGAGCTTTGACGTGGTCAGGTGGATTTTGAGATAGTCCTATTCATAACAAACTAGGAAAATTGTTTTTTCAGTCTGATATAACTTCTTGGATTGTTCCTTGAAGAACAAGGGTAAAAGTATTGATTAATATGTGTGGTAGAATTCATTTTCAAAATATTGAATTCAATACCATGAACCATGGTCTTTTCGTGCTACGTACATCGAATACCTTGCCATTTAAGTGAAATTCCTTTTTTACTTTTCTGTCAATAATCCAATCACCTCTGTTAATGATTTCTACGTTAGTACTTTCAGTTGTCAACCTTATACCATAGGCTTTGAAATTTTTGGTTGAGTTCAATGTGTGTGGACTAGACATTGATTGTTGTTGCTTGTTAGATTAATAACCATCTAACGTATGTTTTGAAAATAAAAATTTTTCTAAAACTTTTGTGAGGTTAGATTTGACGTTCCTGGATGATCCTCTTGAAACAGCTGTATGTGAGCTGTCATCAAATTCATGGCATAAAGTCCCCTAAGGGAGCTTGTGAAGATTTGTCAAGGTCGTGCCCTCCTAAGCTAGGACTCTACAATACCCTTGGTAAGACCTCAATCTGTTGAGTAAATCAATATGAAAATTTGAGTTGGTAGGGTCTTTCTTGTGGATTCCTCGTACTATTGTATCCAAGGCTACCAGCAGATTGATATTTTGGAATTGTTTTTAGAAGCTGGCATCTGCTTATAAAACGGGGCATGGATCATGTTGAGCAGGGTTTTTTCTTGCTGTTTCAGGACTTAAGCTTCAGGTTATCATTCTTGCTTTAATATCTGTATGAACATCCAGCATTGTAACTGGTCTTGGACCCTCTGAAAAGGCAAAAATTGAATCCATAAGTTGATGGTACTCCATTTACAAAAGATATCTAGGAAGCTTTTCATTGTTTCTACATTAAGTCTAGCTTACAAGATAATAGCAGGGGTCTGCATGAGTTAGAGTATTATGATTGTCAACTATCCAATATTTAATTATACCCCAGGTGGCTTACAGGCATGAATAATTATGGACTCTACGAAACTTTGCTTTAGATTTTTAGTCAGTCAATAAGCAAATAGGCTTACTACATCTTTTATTGTTTGTCATTTATGATTGATATTCCTTTTTTAATAAATTGACTGTTGCTCTGGTAGTCTATATTCAAACTTTGTCATATTTTCAAAATGCTATATTTGTCTTGATTTCGGCTATTCTGTTTACTTGGCTCCGAGTTTTTTGGTCCAGTGTTGAGTTTTACAGTGGTGGTTCTACAGAGGAATTTACGGTGAGCACATGCACATCTTCAAGTTCAATAGAACCAAATAGCAGTGACAGATATCTATATATCTCTACAAAAGCTGTGGGATTTTTCCCAACCTTCTGGCTTTTTTGACAAAAATAATCCTATTTTACATATAATGGTTTTTTCAAAATCATGCTTATTTGCTACTGTTTTCCCCTTAACATACAAGCGGGAAAAAAATCTGCTACTTACTAATGTTAGGTTTTGCTCATGCTTTGAGCTGTTTGGTACAATTCTGTCATACCACGGAACAGGCTCGTTAACTACCAATATTGCTCCACTCAGTCTGAGCTGGCAGTTCCCATCCTAAGGGAGGTTCTTCTAGATCATTTACCATCTCCCAGATATCATCTTCGCTAGCTTCTGGGAGGTCGGAGTGATCTCCTCCAGAATGTGAAGTACCTGGGGAGCTTGTTTTCTGCATAGTTGTGGTTCTCTCAGAAGATGTTGCAGCCTTGTTGTCATGAAGTTGTGTGCCTCGGGACACAGCTTCTAGTGGGCGTCTATCAAATGCTCGAAAGCTGCCTGATACCACGTAGATTCGACACAAACTGAATTCGTGTCTCAACTACATTAAGAAATGGTAAACAAGCAAATGATGATTAGAAATGGAAGAAGTTCATATTTAGCTTTAAGCCCAAAGGACTTAACTCTATATATGTTCACCTTAGGAGTAGCAGCAGCTGATGGGTTGGCGACTGCTTCGATGGCTCTATATTCATTCATCTTCCATTTGGTTTTCTTCCCAGAAGGAGCTTTTCCCTTATAAAAGACCATGGTTTTCTTCATTCCTATCACGCGGTCATCTGATGAGTAGACATAGCTGGGAGACCCGGTTGCCTTCCAGTATCCAGAAGCTGTAGTTCGGTTAGGTCTCCCACCCCGAGCTTCCCTCTCTTGTCTTGGTGTAAAGTAAAACCACTGCTCAGTGTCTCTTCTACAAAGCTCTCCAGCAAGCGCTGCAGCATATCAGAAAAAGAAAAGAAAAGAATCAAAACAGGTAACTTACTGTAGCATTAACGTTTTTGAAGCATTTTGAATTTGAACACAGCATTTATATTGTGTGAATGAGCAGTGAAGAAAACTTTACGTGGAAGATCCCATGGCTCAACATCATAAATGTTGAGGACCGGAATAACAAGGTTCATCTCTCGTCTTTTGCCTTCTAACTGGTTGCGTAGGTAGAAGGAAACTAACTCTTCTTCTGTAGGAAAGAACCGAAAACCCGTTCCGACCTCCATTCTCGACATAAGTTATATGTTGTTCCTGTTGTTTTATGAGGTTTTTGTGCTTTTTGTCCTTTGAATGGGATGAAGTAGCCATTGTGGAGGTGCATGAGGTTATAAATAGGCAGACCATCCAGGGAAAGAGATGGGAGATGTTTTGCCGAGTGAATTTGGAAAATTTGTGTTGGTTTTAGGATTGGTGGAAACTTCCACGCGTTTATGTAATGAAGATAATGTTCCATTGTCCTATAATATTGCTTCACTTGTCCGAATCTTGGTTTCCATCCAATGAAATCTGATGTTGAAGTAGTCAGCTTCACTTTTTCTGTTCCCTTGCCTTGCATATCTCAATCTGCTGCATCCCATCTTATTTACACCCTTTTATTTCTGTCCATCTGATTATCATGTGTAGTGTACCCTACTCATCATCAGTCATCATGGCATGACATGGTCAACGACTTATAATTTGCCTTCGTAATTGGCTTTATATTTTTCTGCCAAAAAAAAAATTTTGGCTTTATATTTTGTGCCGGGGTCACTAGGGAATTTGGCCTTTTTAAATAAACTAGTTTTCACTTCCACGTGCGGTGCACGTGATCAATCGTGTTTAAATTAAAAGAAAATTAAAATAACAATTGAAATTAATTATAAGTAAAACTGTTAAAATCTGATCTAACCCGTCTTAATCCGACCGAATCCGATTTGACCAAAGAAATTAAACAACTCGAACCTGTCCAATCCAGACTCGACAAACTCGTAACCCGAATAACCCGAGAAGATAACCCGATGACCCAAGAATATTATAAACTAAAATTATGTTTTATTCAATAAAATAAACATTGTTATAATTTTAACCATTTTAAATAAATTTAAGAATTAAACATTTAAAAATTTAAAGGCTGATCCAATTGATCCGAGTCCTAAACCTGAAAAATCCAAAACCCGAATGAGTGAATGACCAAGAACCTGAGTAACCTGAGGCCAAAACCCGGACCTGCATGACCCTAAATCCAGCAGACCCGAGACCCGAATGACCTGAATCCAGATGAGCCGAAACCCGAACGATCTGAGAAAATTACCAAACTCATATGACATGGACCCAGATGAGTATGACTCGAAACCCGTCAAACCCGCCTAATTGACTCCTCTAACTTTTTTTCTTTTTTTTTATGCGTCAACTCCTCTAACTTTATAAGTGAAAGGAAATAATTGCATGTTACTCTTCTTTTTGTTTTTAAAAACTTTAAATTCTTGTTATACATTCCAATATATTAAACTATCCATACACACTCCAAAATTGAAAAAGATCAATCACAATAATTAAATTTTAAATAAATTTTTAACTTAATTATTTTAAAAAATGATGAATAATTAATGATTAGGTAAATTATTTTTAACTTTTAAACTTGATAATGAGATTTTTTTAGTTTATATTATAATTTTTTTTGTTCAAAGTAGTTTATATTATAATTAAAAAAAAGTCTCCAATTTTTTAAAATTAAAATGGTAAATTAAAATATTTATAAAAATATTGAATTTAATTAAATAAAAATAGAGTTTTTAGTAGAATAATTGTAAAAGTTTATTTCTTAAAAAACTGTAAAATTTAATCAATGTCATTTAAGAAATATATTTTAAAAATTCTAATATATCTAAGTTTTTTAATTAAATTAGTAAATTGATAAAAATAAAATAGGTAGAAGGATATGTTGCGCCAAAAATATCTTGCTAGAGTTTTCGCGGAGAATTCTTTATGACAGCGTAAGGGCGTGCCAGTCAATTTGCTGAAATTGATAAAGAGGTTGTAAAAACAAGATCTGGTGCGCGGAGCAGCAGATTAAAAGATCAGAACGATTGTGGGGACTGGATTAAAGTCACACTGGAGCATCTAAATCATTAGATCCACACGAACTGCTTCTCAAAAACTGGGCCTTCCTCTTTCTCGGATCAGATCTGAGAAATCTGCTTTGATTGTGATTGAAATTGAAAAGAAAATAACAAACTGATATGTTATTTCTGAATGAAGAACACGTGTACAGTGTTTGTATGTCCGAAGACAAGATTGAAACAAGAGAAAAACACTAAAAGAGTGTTTGTTTGTCCGGAGACAAGATCTAAACAAGGAAAATATGAAGAACGAGTGAAGAACTCGTGATGAACAGGGTGAAAATGGCGCAGAGCCAGAGTGAAAATAAGCACGGAGCTTGGTTTTTTGCGCGGAGCAAGTTTGTAGCTGCAGGAGCTGGTTTTTGATTTCTCGGGAGAAATGTCTGAGATGCGGAATCTGCTGAAACCTGAGAATGGCCTCCCTTTATATAGGGGACGGTTTGGGCTTGAGCATTTAATGTGATTGCCTTGCTGAGAAAGGCAGAATCCTCCTCCTATGCAGATGACAACTTTCAGGAAAGTGCAGTGAAGCTTCCTTCTTCTTCTGATTGCATCCAACTGCTTGGGAGAGGACTGAACATGCATAAGGGCGCCACTTTGCTAGGATAGGAGCCGAAAATCTACCTTCTGGGTAGTTGATGACAATTCTTCCTTCTGCCTATCACAGTGCAGCAGGCTTTTGTTGCTTCTTTTGTGCTGAATTTAGCTAATTTGGTTAAGTAGTGGCCAATTGACATCATGAATTGAACTCTGATCATCAAAGCCACGAAATTACTCATACTTGGCCATATTTAGCTCTTTAAATCATGAAAATAATAATTAATTAAGAAAATGGCTTAAACCGGGGTGAGAAAGCCATATGTCCTTAATTGAAAAGAACACAAAAGTTGCAAACGATCTCAGATTTAACCAAAATTTCACCAGTAGGCTTAGAATATCTCCATAAGATCATGGAAAAATCCCAAGTTTATTCGAGCTCTCTATCATGGTGAATTTGGTTTCACTCCCGAAAATGTCCTTAACTGAAAACCGAGCATAAGTTTTTACTCCGATGTCAGAATAGGATGAAATTTTACCATGATGATCTACATAGCTCAAGGATCATCATGGTATGCTCCTTGGAAGAAATCGCAGCCTCTAGCCTCTTTAATTGGTTAATTTCACTATTTTGTCCTTAATTGAACAAAATACAAGTTGCAATTTCACCTCCCGGGGTGGGGAGGAGGCTAGGCGTTTTCTCCATTGTGGTAAGTCGATTATATGGAGGAGGTGTGAGGTTGAAACTCTCATGCCTCTCTCACGTGCACAGATATTTCTCTTGCTGACAAACTTTAGCTCTCTGCCTCCTTCCTGCAAGAAGAGAAAAATGTCTCTCTGCAAGGCAGAGGGCGGCCTCTCCTCTGACTGGGAGACGACTTGGGCCTTGCTATGTATGTCCATGAGGTATTTTTCATCTCATGGTCAGATGGCAAGCAATTTTCCATTTTTTACTTATTTGCCTCCCTAGCAGGCAGCAATATCAAAGGAAACTGCTTCTGATTTAATTCTCTGTGCCACTCACCTGGGTAGCAGCGGCATGCACAAGAAATTTAATAATAATTATTCAAAATAATTATTATTTAATTAGTAATTAATTAATTTCAGCCCTTGCAATTAATTTACAAGACTTTCTTAATTCAATTTGAATTAGGGTGGTGCAGAAAACTAGTTTCTTTAGGAATTTTGATTAAATCCTAACCACACATCTTGATTATCATTATGATAAGACCAATTTACCCTCAATTGTAAATTGAGGTATAAACAGGATATTAGATTTAATTAAATAAAAATAGAGTTTTTAGTTTTTTTTACCAAAAAATAGAGTTTTTAGTTGAGTAAAACTATAAAAATATATTTAAAAAATTCTAATATATATAATATTTTAATTAAAATAGTAAAATGGTAAAAATTAAATAGTTATAAGGATATTATATTTAATTAAATAAAAATAGAGTTTTTAGTTGAGTAATATAAAAGTCTAAATAATGGCATTTAAGAAATATATTCGAAAAGTAAGGGTATAATGGGCGATTCAAAAGTTTTACAAGAGTATGTACTTTTTAATATAGTATAGATATAGATAAATAAATAAATAAAAAATTGTCTATTCCTTAATTCCAATAGAGCCTTCAAACTTTCACTGAGGATTACAATTTAGTCCTCAAACTTGTTTTGTTGTTTAATTGAGTGCTCGAACTCAACTCTCTTATTTTGGACAAAAAAAAAAAAAAAAAACTCCAACTCTCTTATTCAATCCAATCAAATTGGATTAAAATCTCGACTATTACATTGAAATTTATATTCGAGCTTGACATTTGAGTCATTAATTCTTTACGTTAGTATTGGTCTAAATCCTCGCTATGTAGTTCAAACAATTTGTCATGCTAATATGTTTTCATGTTACTCTCTTTATATCTCTTTTTATTTGTCCATTTTCCCTTTTGAGAAAGTTTCATACGATTTGTTCCTTGTAAAAAATAAACAACATATCTATTTAAATTCTCTAATTTACTTTTTCTTTATTATTATTAACAAGACAAGATTTGAAAATTAATAAAGAAATGGATAAAATTGATAAACGCCATCTTTCCTTTCATTTCTCAAACTTTTTGCAAAATGGTAATAGACAAAAATTTGGGATACTGGGAGCATTAATTTAAAACAAAAATAACAGGAAGTTAAAAATAAATTTAAAATAATTCCTTTATTTTTTTTCTTAAATTAGTTTGATGAAACTTATAATAAAATGTTGTTAATTAAACTAAATGAAAAGGACCAAGGGCTGTACTATAATTAAGAAGAAGTTCTAGGTCTTGTTTCCAAATTCATTTGTCCGTTCAACCGGGCTTGATCCATGTCAACAACTCGTGCTGGGTTAATGGGGCCCAGAGGCCCAAGCTGTCTCCTTCAATCTGAGTGGAAGGGGGCTAGCATATCTCTCTCTTAGGTGGGTTGTTAAGGATTGATTATCTAATTTTTAATATACTCCATAAACTTTAGTTTAAGTAATTGTTGCAAAAAAAAAAAAGTTCTAAGTAATTTTATAATTTAAATTTAAACTTAAATAAAATCTTGAGATTATTAATAATGCCAATTAAGTTTCTAATTATCAAATATTTTTACTTATGCTTAGAATTCTCTTTCTGATGAGATAGTTAGAGGTTGGAATTCACTTGAAGAGAATGTTAAGTTTCGAGACGTTTCATCTCTTTGTGTATATATAGACCACTCTTTATACCTCATGTATGCATTGGCTTGATGATATTTTTGATCCCAAATTATCAGCGAAATAATGTGCAAACCTACTTCTATATAGTAAATAAATTTTATTACTTCATTTTTTTTTTGTTTACAAAGGAATTAATTAAACAAACCATGAAGGGTCTAAATCTAATTCATATACACATTTCTCCTAAAATTTTGTTGCCATGCAAGTGTGCTTTAAAACCAACAATTTCATTTCCTACTCTTATCACGGATTAGGCTGCCTCTCACGCTCCCCGATTATGGACGTAACGTCGACAAGCCACTAGGATTCAGGGTAACCAACGAATCAGTCTTCTATTATAATTTATAAACCATCTTAATCTGAGTTAATTTTTAGTACTTTTAATTCACGTGCCTTTACTAATCTCAGCCACAATTATTTTTCAAGCATACAAGTTATTTTAAATGTGTTTAAAAGAATCTAGGTCAATTAAGTCTTGGTAAGGAGACGACTTTGGCATTTCTTCGGAATATGAAATGATAAATTTTAAAATTTGAGTGAACCGAAATCAATGTTGTCTGTTGATGATGAGTACAATATTTTCATTTTTCAACTATACATCAACTTCTACCAAGGTTTAGTACAAGAAATAGATGGCTTCTTCAATGATGTCCCTTAAAAGGTCTCAATAAGTTGCAAACTTTTTCAGCTGTTAAAAAATTTGAGTCCTTCAATTTGTTGTAAGATTTGTTATAAGTTGTAACTGGTATTAAAAGGAAAAGAAAATACACGTTGGGAGAGCTTCTCTCAATTAGGATCCAACGCGATTTCGATTTCAGATTAGTCGGGGTCTAATATGACTATCAGATACAAGAAGTTTGGTAAACATACTTATAAACAAGTTGATCGGCTCACGCTGACACGTCGAGCATTCTTGATTTGTGGCTAGCAAATCATTTTAGTTATAGAGTTTTTTTTTTTTTCCTCTTGGTTCTTATCATACATGCGAGTAGGTGGTTAGCAAATTCGATATTTGGAGCAGATCTTATAATTGAAGATCTAGCAAAGTAAAATAGTAGTGTCTTAAAACATGCTGCTGTTGAATAAAGATAGAATGATATATTGCAATATAAGTATGGAGAAAAAACTATCATTTCATGAATTTATAAGACTATAATCATTCTCTTTTTTTTTTTTTGAAAAATAAGACTATACTCATTCTATAAACTTACTTTTAAAATCACAATTAATTGCGTTCACATTCACCTTTAGCAAAAGACCAAAAAGTAGAGTTATCCATCTTAACATTAACCAAAGTTTAGGGCCTTAAAGTGATTTGATAGGTGGAAAAAGACTAAAATGCTTAATAATCTAGTCGCTCATTAACCCAAACTTGGGATCAAATAGTAAATTCATAAGGTTGGAGGAAAAAGGAATAATGAGAAACTAATTGAGGGCCTTTTTAATATATAAATAATACATGATTTTATGGTCAATAAATGCTTTCACATTCAATTGGTTAAAACCCTTGCAATTACAAAAAAAGGTTCGAGGAAAAGGGAATGGTGAGAAACTAATTGAGGGTCTTTTTAGTAATTAATCATGTGAGAAAAGACAGAAAAAGATAAAAAAAAAATTCAAATGGAGCCTCCTCATCGATCCTCAAAAGGGGCCTTTGGTAAATTCCCTAAGTCTTTCAAATAACCTTCAGTATATATAATTGAACGGTTAAAAGTTTAATTAAGACCCTGAACTTTGATGAAAGTCTCAAATAGGTACCTACGTTTGAAAAAGGACAAATCGGTGTCTGAACTTTTCAATTTCGGCCAATTCAATCCAAACTGGGTTCTGCCAGCATGCGTAAGATATACGAGCCTTTAAGTTAGCGCTCTAACATGGCACGTCTATCAGACGCCACATATCATCATTTGAAGAAATGACGTGCTCTTAACAATCGATCATATGCAACACACTCCATCCCATCTAACATTTTGGATTGAATTGGCCAAAATAAAAATTCGAGGCACGGATTTGACCTTTTTCAAACATTAGGCACCTATTTGAAAATTTTATCAGAGTTCAGGATCTTAATTGAACTTAACTATAAACTTGTTTAAAAGCATATATACATGCATTATATTTCCATTTACAATCCATTTGGTCATTCATATATTGAAAAAAGAAAATCCCACAACTCATGACCAAAACGTAGAAACTTTTTTCCAACGTATAAAGTATGGGAATCGATATTAAAACCAATTAATAAAACTATTTAAAGAAGCTTATTAAAACTAGTAGTAATTATAATAAATAAATAATGAACCGATCGATGTAGAAAAATGAGAGCCCGAAGAAAACAAGAAAATGTCAATGACAATGAGTTAAGAGGAATCTAAGTGACATAATGATTAGAAATTTTAAATCTTTCTCACCACTTAGTCTTACCACAAGGGACTAAATTAAAATTTTCTCTTGACTTTTTTTTTAATAGTTTAATATTTATGCATGAATAGCATATTAAGTCATACATATATAATTGAAATTTGGTTTTCTATATATTCTGTTGACTTCAAATTTGAAACTATAAGTCTCCTGTATAAAATCGTAGTGTGATGTCTCTTTGAAAATCCAAGAATCCAAGGTTTCCTAATTCCTATTTTCCTTTGCTCTAAGCTATATATACTATTAAACTTTTAATACAAGCTTTTCCAATATGTTAAAGGGTTATAGCCATATTAAGTTCAGACTAACTCGAGTTTGAATTGTATTAGATCCCAAAATAGAAAATCTTTTTCATTAACTACTATTCTCTCCATTCATAAATCTCCAGATTAAGACGTGCTTACACGCTTTTTATAAGGATATACATTTTTTAAGTTATCACAAGCAAAATTGTTTTGGTTTGCAAAATGACCAAGTCTTTACTATCTGAGTGGGATATTTGAAAAGGATAGAAATCAATAATGATAATTATAATAATAATGAAAAAGCTGTAATGAAAAGGAAGTCGTTTTTTTTTTTTTCCTTTTTGAAATAAAGTTAACAAACCGATCTAAAAGTTGTTTTCAAAATCTAATCCATGGAACACGGATTTTGTGATAATTATATCATCATCATAAGATAATAACAGTAGGATTTTTTTTTTGGAAGTGTTTTACCTTTTCAAAATGACGAAATCCTTGTATTTTTGAGTGACATATATATATACTACATCCGCGTTAAAGGAGGGTTAAGCCATACGTGCAAATGGAATTGAAATTTCCAATTTTTTTTCTTCAAGTGGAAGTCCGGAGCTTGATTTTTTTTCTTGACTTTCAAAACGTAAGAGCTTCGCTAATCTCATACGACATTAAAAGCGAAGACCCTTCAATTAATTTGGTTTTTCAAGTTTTTGACCCTTTGCAAATTACAAAGTAAATATATAGTTGTCAGTCAATGACTTTTCAAGTTTTTGACCCTTTGCAACTTACTAACTAATGGGTTTACACTTTACACACATTTTTGAGGCATCTTACTTTTCAATGATTTCTTTTTACTACCTTTCTTGCTCTTATTCCCTTTTCCCATTTGCTTTGTCTACCATATTTGCTTCTCCTTGGTTGAGGCTTTAATTAACACGACTGATTACTATATATATATATATAATCATCAAAATCTGGTCATTTAGTTTACATAGATTTGAAATGGTTAATCTCATTGAATGAACAAAAAAAACTTAAATTATTATACAATTATGGTTATCTTCAATAATGAAGGAAGGTTATCAATTTTCTTATTTGAATTTACTAAAAAAACTACATGGCTATTAAGAACGAAAGTTAAACATTAATCAATTAAGAAGGTTATCGATCTCTGATGCAAAAAAAAAAAAAGAATAAGATTATCAATTTCCTCATCAAATGTTCATTAAAAAGCTATTTAAGTTATCAAAGGTTTTTGAATGTTATCAATAAATTCAGTAATTAACCTTATACTGTTAGTAATTTTAGTAGCCTTTTATCAATAATGGCATTTGCCATTGTTCTTCTTTTAGGTTGTTAAAAAAGTTATAAAGGTTATAAACATTTTTATACTATAAGGTAATTTAGTAACCTAACATCTTTAATAAATTTAGTAGTATTTTATCAATTTAATGAGGAGTATAATTTTCATATCTAAGATTAGTAAAAAAAGTTGCAAAGATTATAAAAAAAAAAGAAGTTATAGTCCTATCAACAAATTCAGTAACCTTATATTTTTATTACTTTTAATAATTTTCGTCAATTATGAATGTTATTAATCTTGTAATCTAAAATTACTAAAAAAATTATAAAAGGTATTAAAATAGCTATAATGCTCTCTACAAACCTAATTGTGCTCTTGGATGATTTTAGTAACTTTTTATATAAAAAAAAAGGTTATGAATCTTCTTACTTAAAACTATTTAAGATTATATCAAAATAATTATAATGTTCGCTATCAAATAATTTTTGAATGCTACTACTATATTCTAACTTGTACAAAAAAATCCCATTAAAATCACTTAATCCATAATGGGGAGGATATAATAAATACTTTTAAGGTTGTTTCCTTTCTCTTTTCATCTTATTTTCTTTCTCTTCTAAACCCTTTTTTGAAGAACTTCTCATCAATATTCATGATACGTAGGAAAATTTATTGGTTTAACAATTGAAACTTATCTAAAATTTCAAACTATGACGCTCTTGAAATGGATGAAAATCAGCTTTTTATTTTTAATTGAATGCAGCAAGTATCGTTTTTGGAATATAGAAAACTCGATTTTTCTTTCTTCTTCTATTTTTGGATTTCCTATTCTTTTGCAAAATTAATTCGTTTTCACCTCAAATTAAATCTTTCGAAAATTTTTTAACATCAATTAAGGTAAAGTTGTAAAGAAACTTACAATATTTTTTCTTTATTTTATGTTACATCTATTGCATTTTATTATTACTTTTATGTTTAATTAGATAAATTTAGTTAGAATTAATCCAGTGTTGTTACATAGATAGTATTATTAATCAAATATCAAGTGACATGTTCTTTATTAGATGCATAAAGAAAGACGTTTTCGGACCAAGACTTATCGAGTGACATGTTTTTTTATTAGATGTCTAAAAAAGACTTTTTAGGACCGAGGCATGATGCTATCAACAAATTTAACAACCTTAATTATATTCTTAATTGATATCTTACATCTTTAGTAAGTAATTAATTAATACCGATTTTCTTACATAAGTAACCCAAAAAAAAACCTTTAGAAGTTATTAAAAAGGCTACGATGCTATCAATAAAAATTAAGTAACCTTAAATCTTTAGTAACTTAAGTAATAAGATAGTTATCAATTCTCTTACCTAAAATTACTAAAAAACTTGTATTGGTTATCAAAATTCCAAAAAGGTATTTTACAGTATACTATTTTTAATAACCTTATATTATTAGTAATATTGGTAGCTGATTAATTTTTTTATCTAAGATTACTTAATTAAAAGGTTATAAAAGTTATGAAAACATTATAGTACTATCTAGATTCAAATAATCTTACATCCTTATTAATTTTAGTAACTTTTTATGATCAATAATGAAGGTTATCAATTTAATTACTAAAAGTAATCTACTAAAAAGGCAAAAAAAAAGTTATTAAAATTGTATTTACCAATCCTTACATTCTTAATATTTTTTTTTGCCGAAAAAACATTATAGTACTATCTAGATTCAAGTCATCTTACATCCTTATTGAAGACCGGATCGGGGTTGGCATCCTGAGGCCGTAGTTACTGCCATCTCTTTTAGTTTCTAGTACTTTTGTAGCAAAAAAAAAAGTCATCTTACATCCTTATTAATTTTAGTAACTTTTTATGATCAATAATGAAAGTTACCAATTTAATTACTTGAGTAATCTACTAAAAAAGCTATAAAAGTTTTTAAAATTGTATTTATCAATTCTTACATTCTTAATAACATTAGTAAACTTTCATCAATGATGAAGATTTACCATTTTTTTCCTCAAAAGTTACCGAAAAAAGCTATAATAATCATAAAAAATGTATTGTACTATCAACTAATTTAATGACCTTACATTATAAAGATACGTATAGTACTGATTTTCTTATCTAAGATTAATTACTTAAAAGGTTATGGAAAACATTATAGTACTATCTAGATTGAAAGAACATTACATCCTTATTAATTTTAGTAACCTTTTATCATCAATAAAGTGTTAATTACAAATTTATTACTTAAATTTACTAAAAATGCTATAAAAGTTATTAAAAATTGTATTTACCAATCCTTATTTTTTAAATAACATTAGTAAACTTTCATCAACGGTGAATATTTGCCATTTTTTTTCTCAAAAAGTTACTGAAAAACCTATAATGATCACAAAAGAGGTATAGTACTATCCACTAATTCAATAACCTTACATCTTTTGTGATTTTGGTTATCATATTTCTTATTACATTTTTTTGTAATTTTGATTATCATATTTCTCCAAAATCTCACAATTCAACCAAACATACCCGGACCTGTAAGTCAAATTTCCATATAAGGTTATAACTTATAACTAAACTTAATGCAACATAAGGAA
>AWUE01022032.1:0-45463 GCA_001974825.2 Corchorus olitorius
GAATAAGATACAACACATTATTATTATATATAAAACTATAACCAAAAAAAGTAGTTTGAACTATTAGTGGTTGATTTATTAAATTAAATTAGATCAATGTACAAACAAAATTTCAAAATTATAAAAGATATTAAAGATCTGATTTATTTATCAATGGTGAATGTTATTAATTTTTTAAGTCTAAGATTACTAACAAAGTTGTAGTGAATAAGATACAACAGATTACTATTATATATATAGAACTATACCAAAAAAAATTAGTTGAACATTAGTGGTTGGTTTATTAAATTAAATTAGATCAATGTCAAACAAAATTTCAAAATTATAAAAGATATTAAGATCCGATTTATTTATTTATTATTAAGGAAACAATATTTCTTTTTTTTTTGGCCAACAAAACAATATTTCTTTTTAGTCAATACGTTTGCACAAATACCTAAGAATTTGAATTAAAAAATACCTAAGAATTTAATTAATGTAAGTATTTCAGTTATTATAGTATTACATTTAATTAATGTAAATATTTTAGTTATTATATATATTACATAGGAATTAAAAATTAATTAAAATAAGGGTGCGGTAAAAAAAATTATAAATTTTAATATAATAATATATATAATTTAATTGATAAATGAAATTACATATTGAACCTTAAAAGTTTAATTTGATAAATACATGTTTACCCTTTAAATGAATACTAAACTTTTAAAATTAAAAAGGTTATTTTAGATATTTCAGATCAATGGTTTTGAAATTTAGACTTATATAGTATATATATATATATATAGATATAAATATAGATATAAATATAGATATATATATATATATTTATTGTTGGAATTTCTTTTCATATTATCCTATTTGGTCACACTTTTTGTCTTGTTTTATGAATATATATGGCCGACATTAAGTATAAATAACCAATTTTATATCAAATTGTAATTAGATTTCACTTATAATAGTATTCTTTAAAAAAACATTTATCTATACTATATATAAAAGTACGAGTTTTGTAAAATTTTTGAATCGCCTATTATACCTTTATTTTTTAATATATTTGTCCATTATACCCTTATTTTTCGAATATATTTCTTAAATGTCATTGTTTAAACTTTTATAGTTTCACTCAACTAAAAACTCTATTTTTATTTAATTAAATCTAATATCCTTATAACTATTTAATTTTTACTTTTATATATTATGATTTTTAAATATACTTTTATAGTTTTACTCAAATAAAAACTCTATTTTTTATTTAATTCAATCTAATATCCTTATACCTATTTTATTTTTACCATTTTACTAATTTAATTAAAAAAACTTAGATATATTACAATTTTTAAAAATATTCCTTAAATAAAATTGTTTAAATTTTACATTTTTTTTAGAAATAAACTTTTAGAATTATTCTACTAAAAACTCTATTTTATTTTATTAAATTCAATATTTTTATAAATATTTTATTTTTACCATTTTAATTTTAAAAAATTGGAGACTTTTTGGTAGGTTTGGAGTTTGGACCCATTTCAATTATAATATAAACTAATAAAAGTATTATTATCAAGTTTAAAAGTTAAAAGAAGGTGCCTAATCATTAATTATTCATATTTTTAAAACTAATTAAGTTAAAAATTTATTTAAAATTTAATTATTGTGATTGATTTTTTCTATATTTGAAGTGTACGTATTGGTAGTTTAATGTATTGGAGTGTATAACAAGAATTTAAAATTTTTAAAAATAAAAAGAAGAGTAACATACAATTATTTCCTTTGACTTTTAAAGTTATAGGAGTTGATGAAAAAAAAAAGTCAATCGGGCGGGTTGGACGGTTTCAGGTTCGGGTCATCTGGGACCAGGTCAAATGAGTTAGGTAATTTTCTCGGGTCATTCGGGTTCCGACTCATCTGAGTTCAGATCATTCGGGTCTCGGGTTTGCTAGGTTTATGGTCATGCAGGTTCGGGTTTTGACCTCAGGTCACTTGGGTTCTTGATCATTCGGGTTTTGGGTTTTTCGGGTCTAGGACTCGGATCAAGTGTGTCAGCCTTGAATTTTTTAATGTTTAATTCTTAAATTTATTTAATGTCTTTATTATTCAATTTATTTTACAATCCACTATCGGCTAAGTTTAGTAAATTGCATATAGGGGTTAAAGAGTTGACATGTGTCCCTTTATATATTAATAATTTTGAATATTAAATACATAATTAATTATGAAGTGGGGTATATGTTCAAATAAATATTAAATATAATATCTAAATTTATATTCTTTCCCAATAGAAAATTTGTCAAGAAATTACTAATTAATTATTATTATTTATTTATTATGTAAAAAACAAATTACTAATTATAATCTTATTTAATATTTATTCATATTCATATATAATAATTATTCATATAATGAAGTTTAGCAAATTTAATCATAATAGGTAAAATTATAACAATAATATAATTATTATTGAATAAATTATAGTTTAGAATGATTAAAATTATAACAATGGGGATTTTATTGAATAAAATATAATTTTAGTTTATAATATTTTTTGGTCATCCGGGTTAATTTCTCGGGTCATTCGGATTACGAGTTTGTCGGGTCCTCGGTGGTTTACTTTCTCTGATCAAGTCGAGTTCGACTGGATTGGACGGATTATCGAGTCTGGATCACGTGCAACGCACGTGAAAGTAAAGACTAGTTAACTAAAAGAAAAAAGAAATGCAATGCCACGTTATGCTTAGAATTCTTAGGTCTTTTTTAGAGACCAAATTAGAAGGGTCCAAAACCCATTTTATCCCTTGAATAATCTAAAAAGTGTCAAATAGACTCTATAACTTCTACTTTTTAAATTTCTTCTCACTGATATTTTGACTAATATAACTCTTGGAAGTTCACGTACGTAACGTAACAAATTTACGTGTCAGATTCTGGACAATACATCAAATTTGCAATAGCCAAGTTGGCCAATTGTAGATGATTTGAGGGTTAAAATAGCCAAAATAATTATAATAGTGTATAATAGTAACAATTTCTATTTACATTTTTAACTTACATACATAAAATAAAATCAAACAAAAACAATTTCCATTCCATTTAGAAATTCGAATTCCTAAACTTTTAATTGAAAATCCATGCTCTAATCATCATCAAAGGTTTTGATGCCAAAAAAAAAAATCATCATCAAAGGTTTTCCATTGATCTCTAGAAAATTACTAGTATCATTAATTTACCAAGATGGTTGAGGAATCATAGTTGGCCATGGTGAGAACACAAAAGCTAGCAATTGATGGGAGTAGACATTCCGACGAACCACTTCCAATTTTCTTGTCCGAAGATTGTACCCAACCAGGCAACCTCCATAACCCAAATAGACTAAATCAAGATCAAAGGGGTGAAGAGCCAAAGGGAAAATGTAGAAATTATCTTTGGGAATAAATCTGTTGAGTTCATCTTGATTTGACCAAGAATCAGAAAACCTAATCCTGTATTCCAAACACCATTCTTGAGCATCGTAATCTGAAAGTACCCAAATGCACAAATTTCTCGGTCCTTGACAAGTATCAGTAACCTCAAAGTAACGAAAACGGCCACAAGACAATCCCAGGAGAGACAAATGCTCGCTTTCCTTGCCGTCCGGCAAGTTCATCAGGCGGAGGAGTTGGCCGGAATCCTTGTCGGGATTGTATGTAATGATTTTACCATGGCGAAACTCAAGCCAATGTACATTCCCATTGTAATGCAAAACAGGGGAATCTGTTTTGATGGAATAGCCAGGAACAGGGGAATGAATCATTGAGCAGTTCCATTGTCCTGTTTGGGAAGAGAAAGTTTCCAGTTGTAAGAAATTATCGGATGAGGAATCAGCTACCGGAATCCGAACTAGGTTGTAGCCGCCATTGTCTTTGCTTATGAAACCGATTGCGACTGATTGTAAAGATTTGAGAGGTTTTGGGAGAGAAATCCATTGCCTGGTAAATGGATTACAGATGTAATAATTTTTCTGCCAGTAAAAGGATTCAGAACAGAGCAACAAACCGTTGCTCGAAGCCAGGATCTTAATGGGGCAATCCTGTTCGGAAGGAAGGAAGTTTAATGAAAATCCTGGTAATGTGAAATCCTGGAATTGATTCAGAGCGACTCGGTCGTCTATCATGCTTGACGGAAGAATTCTTACTTCGAACAAGTATCGGAAAAGAAGGTTCCATGGTTGGGAATCTTGAGAATCTTGGAAAGTTCCATGGTTGATTCTGTTTGCATAAGAACGGGCGAAAAGAGGGTCAGAAATCAGGGTTAACCATCTCTTAGAGACGCATTTGAACATGAAAATGTGTTTGATTGGTAGGCGTTGAAGGATCTCGATTAAAAGCCAATCAGGAACATTGGCGTCATCAAACAAAAGTTGTTCTTCTGTCATTCTGATCAACCCAACAAGACATCAATTGTCATTTTCTAACAGGGAATTAAGCTTGGGAATGTTTGATTTTCCCTGAAGAAAGAGTTTCATATTGCTATTGAGAATTGAATGGTGTGGGTAGAGAAAGCTTTATATCCTTAGTGAAGTGATAAAAATTTAATGGTGTTTACTTCTCACCTCTAATTCTAGCCTCCTTAAATATAGGGTCCCTTCCAATCCGGAAGGATTTGGTATCTGAGGAAAATGCTAAAGCTTCATGACACCAAATCATTTCATGGCCTCTCATATGATTAGATCTTAATTCAGGTTGAAAATTGAAAATTAATGTTCAGTTTAGTCATATCACCTTCTCAAAACAAGTAAGTAGTAAGCACTCAACAATTACTTGTTCAATTTAGTCATAGCACTTTCTCGGAGTAGTAAGCGTCTCGTTCTAGCTTAAGCAGGTCTCAAGTTCGAGGCCTTACGTCCACAACCACCCCCATTAGTAGACTCACCCACCAAACTCAGGTGCGACACATGGGTAGGATCCGGATTAGTAAGAGCACAGTTCTGGACATTGGGTGGAGGAAAAAATTGGCATTTCATACTTAGTATATATCAGTCAAAAATTAAACCTAGTTTCTTTCTGCCTCCATCGCCATTTGCTGTTACATTTACCAATTAAAGACACAGAACAGATTAAACTAAGCCTTATTATTGAATGAAAATGGCTTTGCCCTTGATAGTGTTTCTTTTTATGGGACAATTTATGTCATGTGGTCTCTTTGCATCTACCAATTTTGAGAAATGTGCAAAATTTCCCCCCTTATTTCGTTAGTTGGCACTTAGCAAACATTAACTAGTATCATTTATATTTCATAGGTGGATGATGTGAATCTAGATTCCAAGCCTAATAATAGCACTATAAAATTTGCAAACCTAACAGTCAGATACGTATCTGATCCTGTTTATGTACTTCTCTAATTTCTTCATCTTTTGTTCTTTTTCTTAAAAAGAAAACAAAAGAAAACATAGACCAAACAAGTCTAATTAATCACCAACTGCTTGATATCTGTTTATACCACAATTTACATTTTTGGTAAAATAGTAAATGCACATATTGGTACACAATGAAGGGCCAAGATTTGATCCTCTAAAGTCCTATGGATGGTTGGATTTAGTCCACCCTAGGCCAAATTCAACAAGGAAAGAGTTGAATTTTGATCTAATTTCCTTAATTACTCCCAAATTACTTATGGAAATTATGGAATTAGGAAATTGAAGAAATTAAATGTGTTTATATAGCAAGGCCACCCCATTTTACTCCACAAATTGGGTTTGACCGGCCTATGCCATTAAAATCGGATTTGAGCCCTCCCGGGGTAAACTTTTTACAAGTTTTCAATTAAGGACAATGGGATTAGGGTTTCGAAATTGAGGTTGAAGATGAATGAATTTGGCAACATGTCTTTTATTAAAGTTGTTCCAAATATTATGAAGAACACTCTGTCCAAATTTCAGCTCATTCCGAGCCCGGAAGAAAACTTGCATTTTGTGCAATTAAGGACAGAATTCAATCCCGAGACCTTTTTTGCATGGCGATTTCACCAATTGGCACAATAGCTTGGTTTTCATGCAATATTGATGCTATTTGGAGGAATTTAGCCATGTTTGTCCATTTTCACAACTTTTCACTTTTATTCAATTAAGGACAGTATGGCTAAATTATGCTCGGTTTGAGCCATTGCCTTAATCGATTTTTCATGATTTTGTCATATGACCTTAGTGATATGATATTTAGTCTAATCCCATGTCCAATTGATCAAGTTTAAAGTTCCGTGGCATTTGGAGTCCGTTTCAGCACCATTTGGCCTCTCCGCACTTGGTTTTCCACCCCTGCTTGCTGCACCGAGACTTTTGGAGCCAATTAAATGCAAATTTCAGAAATTAAATGTGATAATTATCACATGGAAGAGTCAAAAACGTGGTGGACTTTCTCTTGGCTGATTTGGTGGAATTTTCCTTAATTAAAGGGATTTACATCAAAAATTAAATACGGAAGATAATGCAGAATCAAGAGGGAGTTAATCTGGACCGTCGGATTGCAACAAACCCTAGCAAGCCACCTCCTATATAAAGGACAGCAGCTCCAACGAAATTGAGCCTCCAGCAGCCTCTCCAAAAAACCTCTCATCGGAGTAAAACACTTGCCCAGTGCAAATCAATCAAGCCCAGTGCTTCTTTTATCATTTTTCCAACAAGCCTCAGAGCTTTCATCTTTATTTCTCAATATTGTTCATCAAGTTCTACACTTGATTCTCTTTTTATTATTATCAATCTTGTTCTTACAAGAAATCTCTTGTATTTACTCTTCCTCTGCAATCAAATACAAAACCTTGTATTTTCCTTTTGAATCAGAAAATACCCTTTTTTACAGTCAATCCGTTTTTTATATTTTTCTGAATCTGGAATCAATGATTTAAACACGTTTGTGTGACTTTGATTCAGGATCCGCAACTCGTTTGATTTATTTTATGTTTGCTGCACTCCAAGCAACCCTTTACTTTTACTGCACTTTTTCTCAATTTTTACTACAAAATTGAACTTTTAATTTTACTTGCATTTTTTTCTCAATTTTTAAGACAAAATTGATCTTTTAATTTCCATCGCACTTTTTATTAATTTTTTGACCAAATTGATTGGCACGCTCGGTACCCTTTCACCAAGATCTCCAAAGAGATTTTTTGGCGCGAACAATATCAGAATTCCAAGAATGATTAAGCAACTTGCCATGAGCCATGGGGGCCATATCACAATCTTATGGGGGTTGTCCAAACAAGAACAGAGAGATGGAACCATTGAGGCAACCAAGCTTAATAATCTAATTAATATCGAATCACCCCATTTGTTCAACAAAAGATTTGGATAGCCACATGTCTGTCTCTACCCTTTCAATCATGAGACAGAGAGAGTGACCATTTTCTTTTTTAATTAAAACATGTTTGAGCTGAGACCTTTATCTTAACCAGAGCACCCAAAATATCTACATGGGGCATCTCCAAATTGTGCATCATATAAAGAGAAAAAGGTTAAATTCATACACTTTAAAGAACTATTGGACACCCATTATTTGTACTATATATAAAATGCTATATATGCTAGTATATTAAACAATAAGCAAAGGATACATATGGGTCCAGGGCCCTTCCCACTTATATTACACATGATTTAAAAGAGAAATTATTTAAAAAACAAACAGTCTCTACTACACACTTTATATATTGCACAAATTTAAGTCTTAATCTCCTAACTTATGATCATGGTATTAATTAGTAGTACCATTACATAGAAAAGAGCTAGCAAACTGTAAATCACAGAGATAATGATGATCATGATAATGATCAAGGGATACCGATGATGGGGAAGAAAGGAACATAGTAGCTTGATGGTGCAAGGCCCCATTCTGGTGGCAGAGGCAGATCAACGGTCTTAGATGAACCAATTTCAGTAGGGGCTCCACATTTAGCATCTTGGGTAGCCAAAGGGCATGAAGTGGAGAAGGTTAGTGGGGTGGAAATGGTGCAGGAGTCTAATCCATGGGCCTTGACAACAGTTGACATCAAGTTCTTCCTCCTCCCATAGAGCTGGTTCGGACCACCAAGGAGCCTGGCTAGGCATTTTTGAGGTGATGGGGTCTTAGTTTTGTCGGATGGAAGCTCAAACTTGAAAGAACCATCTTCTTCAGCGGTTGCTGTGGCCAATTTTTTCACTTGAGCACACTTCACTTGAACCATTATGCCTGAAACCAAACATATATGATAATTTTAATTAGTTACACCCTTAGTTAAGTTTTACTTAAATAACAACTCAAAAGGAGTATGTACATACATATTCTAAGCTTGCAAATTGCTAATTATTAGAAGTTGAAAGATTAGTGGTAAATTAAAGTGAAACACTTAATACTTAATGTTACCTGAGTAATCATAATCATGTTTGCAGTCAAGGCAGGAGACTTTGCCCTCAAGAACTTGGGAAGTGGAGAGCTGAATCCTAGCAATAGCAACCAGGAAGAAGAGTGCAGTAATCAGTGGACGAAGTGCCATTATTGCAAGCAAAGAAAACACCAAGAAAATTTGAGAATGGATAGAAATGAGAGCATAATGCAGCTTATATAACTATAGTAGCGGAGGGGGTTGAATTAGCTAGGACCTTATTAAATGAAGGAAACAAAGCCTGAGTTTGGTAGTTGGTGCTAATTTACTACTGCAGTAATGAACTTGCACGAGAAATCCCTTATCTTCTTTGCAACACATAACAAATGTTAATTTTACATATCCTTTCTCGAAAACACCAACCAAAACTTAATAATTACCTGTGGAGGATAATTATTTGATACAATTACCTGTGGAGGATAATTATTTGATACACTGTCGTTGGAGTTTCCAAAGTCCACAATTAAGTAAATAATTGTCCTATAAATTGCAAAAACACGACAACTTGTCCTATAAATTTCTCAATTCAAGATAATTAATCCCTAAACTTCCCAAATTCAAGACATTTTCCTCCTTAACAAAGGGGTAAATTGTCCTAGATTTGGAAAGCTCACAGAATAACTTGTTTTGATTTGAACTTAGGGGATAAAATATTCTTAACCCCATAATTCAGACAACAAAAGGGCTAACAAGCCTAAACATATACTGGAGGACCATTACATTAGACATTTATTTTTCTGTGAGCAGAGTAGTTGAACAAATCTAATATTAAAGTTCATAAACACTTTACTTTATCGAGCAAGAGAGGGAAAATGATCAGAAATAAGCTATCCACATGATCAAAGCTAGCTAAGTGTGGTTTTTTAAATTTAATTATTTATTTATTTATGTAATTATTGCTATTAAGATTTTTTTTTTTTTTTGCCATAGAATCCTTAGACATATAGCTACTTTATTTAAAGATTATTTTTAAAGTACTTGGTTAATTATGATTTTGTCTTTCAAAAGATATAGGGTGATCACATCCATCCACGTTCTAACTTCTAACCTATTCTACCTTCTAATTAGGTATAGGATTCGCATACTTTCTAAAACCGGTTAATTTGTTGTTTTAATGATTGACGTGTTCTATTTTTTTTTTCAAGAAAAAAGGGCAAGCTACTTATCGGTGATCGGTCCAAAGAAAATGTTTCAAGTCTACTTTATATTGAATTTATTTAAGTGTCAAAGGTGAGTGTGCAAATGGAAGGAGAAAATGGTATCAATTTTTACTTAATTATAGCATATGAAATTACCAGTCAAAAGATATAAAATTATTTTTTAAAAAAAGTCACATGATATGATCTTGTTAGGAATTTAACCCAAATTAATTAGACTTTGAAAAATTAGTTTGGTAATTAATTAATTAGTTACTTGTCAAAATTAAGGTAGAATTACCACAAGTTTTGTTTGGAATGAGTAAGCAGTTTATATTTAGATTTTTTGTGTGTGAGAGAGAAAGACTTATGTTGTTGTGACCTATAAGTTTTGGGTTGATTAGAATATTGAGTGTTTGCTGGTATGATTGTTATGATTGGTGATTGTAATTAATTGATTTGTTAATGGAAATTTGTGACATAAGTCCACAAAGGAATTTTCTTTGTTGTTTTCGGTATAAATATTAATTTGATTAATTCTTGGAATATCCGAAATTACAATAAATCTCATGCTCATATAAATTCTTGATGTATTATTTTGCAACTTTTTAGCAGCCTTATATAAGCACTATAATTTAGCTAGGTTAGAAAATTTTTCTGTGACAATCAATATAAGTCCGTACAAGGTAGGTTTGGTTTGGTCATTTAAGTGCCAATAAATGGTTAGGGGAAAAAGTGTATACTAAAAGGTGAAAACCCTAATAAATGTCATTTTATAAGCTTAGCCAAAAGGACAATGGAGTTCAATGTCGATTAATATTTATACTATACTTATTTTGTTGATGTTTTTCACTTTGGGCTTTTGACATAATAAGATGAATAAAAAGGAAAAAGAAAACAAAAAAAATATATAGAAGCTTCTTCATTATGTTGAATAAATTATTGTGTTAAATATCGATTTTTTTAATATGTCAAAGCTGTTTTTACCTTTGGCTGTGCAAATGAAATGAGGCATCATACCATAATAAGATGAATCCTTTTTTTTTAATTGAAGATCCAATAGGGAATTCTCCTGACCACAAAGATAAAAAGCCTTGGATTAAATGTTGTAGGGTAGCATTGAGAACACTTTCCTCCAATTCCACAGCTAAAAGATACTATATATTGTACCCTCTCAAAAAAAAAACTATATATTAATTAAATTTGACAATTTTAAACCCTACTTTGCTTTATATATATAGTATACATAATTACATAATCCAAGGTTATCTTCTTCCAACGTATCCCAATTAAGATTTAAACTCAAAACTTTCAAAATACTTGATATTTTGAATATGTATGGGATTGGGATATGAGATATTGTCTTAAGAAGGCATATGCCTCCTTTTGTGATTCAAAACATTAAATGCATATTGCTACAAAATTTTCTTGCAGTACTTGCAAAGTCCTGTGTGCTCCTGGCCCTCAACGTGATCTCTCTGACCACTAATTATTAACTACACAGCAACCATTTTTCTCTGCTAGATTTCATAATAAGTTGTTCTGGTTTTGGGGTCCCTAAAGAGAGTTGAAAACCTAACAAAAACCCTAATTTTATTACCTTAAAAAAAAACCCTAATTTTAATATGTAGTTATTATATTTATCATCACAAAACAGTAGTGTCGACATGGAAAAACCACACCCAACAATGTATTTTTCGCAAACATCTATTGTTCATAGCCAAAAAGGACTTATTACACGACAAAACCACCTTGAATTTTAGCATGTAAATTTTTAATCAACTAGTACGGGAGTTAAGAGAGCATGACACATTTCTTATTATTCAATTTAATAATCATCTAAATTAATATTCATAAATTAATCTCGCTTGTAAAGTCAAAATTTTACATTGACGTGTATGGATGATCTTTTTCTTTTTATTTCCCCCTTTTTTACAGGAATGTATGACCCTCTTTCTAAATTCTAAGGGGATCACAAGTGATCATCCACGAGAAAGTGCACATGCACAACTCACCCTTACCCAATAGCATAAATTCTGTAAACTATTATATAAGTCCCTAACATGTAACTAGAGGTGTTCATGGGCCGGGTCGGGGCGGGTTCGGGGCGGGTCCAAACTTTAATTTATACCTATATGCCTTGTCCAAGCCCAGCCCGACCCGATCAAACGGGCCTAAACTTATGTCCAAACCCGTCCATTAAAAAAAAAGCTTTATCCAGACCCGTCCAAACCCACCCGTTTAGTAATTAAATCATATATATTATTTATTTATTTGAACTCATTATTTATTATTTAAAATATATTTATTATTTATTTAATAATATATATTATATCTAAGATAGTAAAGCTTAATTAACATATATATTTTTCTCAAAATAATTAATTTACACATCTAATGAATATTTTAACTAGTCAATCTAATTAAAAACAAATAAAATATTCTAATTATTTAAGTATACGGGTCGGGCCGGGCTCGGATCGGGCTTTTATGGTTAAGACCAAGCCCGGCCCATTTTGTAAGCGGGCCTTAAAATTTTGTCCAAGCCCGTCCAATGGGCTTCAAATTTTTGTCCAAACTCTCCCAAATATCGGGCGAGCTTACGGATTTGGACGGGTACCGACCCTTGAACAGGTCTACATGTAACTGCTATACTAAATAAGGCTATACATATTTATGAAGTTTAGCTTCAAAGAATATATATATGCATAAATTTTGAGTAATCAATTTTTATGGTGATAAAGTAATTAATTAAGGTGTAGCTAGAACATTCTTCACGTTTTCTGAAAATATTTATGGGATTCTCACGTTTTGTGAAATTATGAGACAAAGAAGATAGATAAGAGAAGCCGTTAGATTAGATAAATGAATTTAAGAGAAGCATTCTTTTCTTGTTGTATGTATATGTTTTGCCAGATATATAAGACCAAATCGAATGTCCTTAAAAGGACCTTTGCTTAATATTATATTATTTTATTTTATTTTATATGTATGTATGGTGGTGACAAGTCTAACTATAAAAGCAATGCTTCTTAAATTCTTCAATATATATATTTTTGAAGAAAATTGTGCATGATTTCAGATCAAACCCAACTTGCTAATGTCATTTTCGAGTGGGTTTAGCCATTCATATGAAATGTTCTACCCTAATATATTATATCATGCACGTTAAAAGTGATAATATTCTGCCTCAAACTTAATTGTATTACGACGTTGATCTTTAACGGTTGATTTTGGCCTCAAACATGATATAAGGATTTAAGCCAACGTCCACCTCTAGTTACGACTCAATATGAAGTAAATTCAGGGCAATTTCAACTTATTCGATATTAATTAATCTCAATTCATTTGCAACTCCTTATTATAAGATAGCCTGATCACATATTCAGAATTAATTTCTAAGGTTTTATAGGATTGCTTTTTTCTTTTTGGCAACAAAAGTAGTTGATTAATCATTTATTGTACAAGCATGAGAGAGAGATAAAAGAATTACGGGTGAAAACATTCTCTAAAAATTTAACCACAAGTATTCATATCCCTAAGTTGGGTCAATCTAGCTATTATTATTATAATTCTATTTGAGTTGGATTGGGTAAAATTTCTTTTAAAAATGATTTTTTCATGAGTAAAAATTATATTAGGATGGTCTATAAAATCAACCATTTACACATTCTGAAAGTTTTCTTCATTCATAAAACTCAAGTTCAAAATCTGGTTTAAGACGAACATATGTTGAACTAAATCAACAAATTGTTTATATTGAAATTTCAGGCCCTAACAAGAAATGTGAGGTGAAAAATATTTGGTTGATAATTATAACCTTATATATGCAACTGTTATAGTTTTTTTTTTTTTTGGTTACATATGCAACTGTTATAGTGCACCTTTAGTTTGTCAAGAAAAGTAGATGGATTATTAATTCATGGTACAAGTCTCGTGGAGATGAAGTATCAAGTATATGGAAAGAACTTTAATCACACTCTGCCCTTGTCATATCTTATAGTATATTATAAGGCAGTATGCATGTGATGATAGCACAATTTTGAACACTGTTAATGTCAGAGAACTGCCATTAAGTGTTTGTCTTAAGAAGGGTCCCTCTCAATTACCCAGAATTTGGAAAGTCCATCCAGCAAGGTATCCTACCCTACAATAACAGCTTCAATTTCTAATTTGACGATTAAAAATTTTTGCTGTTGAATATCTCAACTATTGTTCGAATTTCCTTTCTGTTTCATTTTCAACTTCTTGGCAGTTGGCAGTTGGCACCTTGCATATCGTTGATAATACCATTTTTGTTTCCTTCACATTTTACCCATTCACTCTGCACTTCTTGACCTGAAAGAGAGGGAATTTCTCTGCTTTCATCCCCAAAATCTCATGTTTCTTGTTAAATGATTAACCAATTAGTTGAAAAGCTCAAGAGCAAAAATTCTTCAGAGTATGACATGTTTTTGAGTTTGCGACGCATTCAAAGTTCAACTGCTAAACCAAAACCACATGATTAAACCTAATTGTTCGTCCAAATTGATACCATGCAATAATTGCTTCCTCCCAACCAAAAACACAATAAAACAATGAGTTTGTGACTATACAAGCAAGAACCACAAGTGGACATATATGTGTTATTCTGCTAACTAGTTCAAACTCTCTACGTTGAATATTCCAGTCACGATGATTTAAGGTTGAAACCTGAATCTTCTTTTTCTTCTCCTGATGCATAGTTCAAGATCTCATGACATAGCCAACTGATTGATTGATTATGAAAAAAAGATCAGTCAAATGAAGCATGGGGTAGTATTCATACTTACTAATTAGAAACTACAGTCTTCAAATAAATGAACACTCAATTTCGTTTTCAATTTGAAAACTGAAAGAATAGAAGCTTCTCCTCCCCTCTATAGCTCTCCTAAAAGTAAACATGAACTATCTCTCAAGGACAATACCTTCTAGTAGTAGCCTTTCCATTTGTTTCACCCCAACCCAAGAGTAAAAGTACTTCTTACCAACATTGTATTACAAAAGTTTAACTAACTGCCAGACTAGCTTACAGCCGATTGAAACTACGCAATAATTGCCACCCCCAACCTACACAAAAATGTTGCAACTGGCCAACCAAGTGAGTCCCACAGGCGTATACAGCAAATAAATGAACCAAATTAAGTCTAACACAACATGTTCTAGTCACCGCAGAGCACTTTTTCCAGGGAGAGGGTCAAAATGGAATTCCTAGCCAAGTCCTTATAAGAGTACCTTAAGGCCTCTCAGCATTAAAATAAGTGAAAACCAACCGCACTGGTGACCTCCCCTAAGTTTCATCTGTTGTGGTTTAAGAATCTGAATCAAAGTAAAAATGAACTACTTCATTGTTTTACTATTTGCCCTATATGACCTAGTCAAGCAGATGGGTCTTAAAAACCAACAAAAGATTCTATTTATGCCATTCAGGAAGCCGGCTCTGCATCTTCAATAGGTACTTTCCTTCTACCATCATATATCAGCGCACTTCTACCCAGGAAAAAAGGGTCAGCATGCAAGACAAGGACTTCTATTCACAAAAGACAACTATCAAAGCCAACCAACCTAAAATATATAATACCTTGCAGGACTAAATGCCTGAATACCTCCGGCTCTGTGTGTATAATTCAAACCTTAAAATCTGTCAAACCTACCTCAACTGGGTGGAACTCCGATTCAATTCAGTTGCATTTTTTTGTTTTTATTTTCTCCTAGATTATGCAATAATAACCAGATATATAGGTAACGCGATTCTGTGCCATTTCCAAGTTACTATTACATCATACTTACATATGTAGTCAAACTTAGATCACTAATAGTGATACCCAATGGTAGATGATGCATTTCTTCAAAAGCATTTTATGAAACCACGAATATACCATTTAAGATATAAGCCACTGATTCCATTTAAAAACATAATATAAGCTATAAATGGATATGTCTCTAAAGCGTTATATATACAAGATGAAAGAACATGGATACAGGTAACCAGTGATGAGATTTTTGTTTCTGCAGTAACCACATGGGACATTTCCCCTTTTCCTTCTTTGAGATAATACGTGCATTTTATGAAACTAAAAGGCTGAGGGTCGTTCAACCAGTTCCAAATTTGATCATGTTAATTGAAAATAAGTAGATGAAAATCTAATAGGAGAGAGGGAAAAAAACATGCGGTGCCCGTGATTAGAATTTAAAGGTCAATAATTAAGGACATCAAAGTCATTCATGTATTTAGAATATAAGGGTTGTTGTGCACAAAGTGAGCCTCAGGTTTAAAAAGCACTTACAGAAAATTGAATATGGAAGGTAAAATAGAAGAAGAATCAAGATTCCAAGACTTTCACTTCAGTAGTTACTCAAAGTTACAAATGCAGAAAAAAGATAAAGACAGAGAACAAGAAGATAGAGAAAAAAGGGGCTATTCAGTTTCCAATTTCAAGAATTTAACAGTGACTCAAATTCCCATTAAAATCAACTGTAACAAACCTGTAATCAGAAAAGGAATGCATATATGAATAGACTAAAACCTAGAATTGTTACAATCATGTAGAAGGTCCAGCTTTATACACTAGATGACACATATAAGTTACAATACACCTCACAACAGTTAAATTAATCTAATTTATCTAATAAGTCATAACTGCCTCATTATGTATCTAATATGATACTTTTCCTCAGATCAAAAGATTTCTAATCTTCTATATTGTTGACTGTTGAGAAATCATTAGATCAATAACTTGTCTTCCAATGAGGATAATGTTACTTGAACCAACTCAACTGATGACAGACCAATACCATAATTTTTTCTTTTCTTTTTAGCAATTTATTAGCTACAAGCAAAGACTAGTTTTTACAGTCCAACAGATGCTAAATGAGCTGCAGCTATGTTTAGAAGATTTGTCTAGGAGAAGCTTCGGGAATAATTAACTCTATCCTCTAAACCTCAGGAACTCATTCAGATCATCCATTCTAAACGAGTTAGCTACAATGGTTAGGACTTAGTATGAGTCCTAATACATATAAGAGTCCCACAGATATCCTTTCTATCTTCATAATAGTTTATACAAGAAATAACTGGTGAGTGGAACGTGATTCTCTCCTCTAAACTTCAAAAGCTTCCTTTAACCACCAGTCTTACTTCAGTTTCTAGACCAAGGTTAAGACCTATAGGAGTTGTATTCAGTAAATAACTAATATTAGAGGTTCTAAAAGACGCATGTACTGGTTTCAGCAAAGATTTACATTACCTATAGGTAGAGACACTAATAGCAACTTAAAAGCTTAAAGAGAAGCGTTTTAGTTTGTCTTATTAGATCATTATAACTATAGCTTCCATTCTTGTTTCAGTTAGCATTGGTATCAACTTAGACCAAGATTTATTAATTGAACACCCAGATAGGCAACTACAGAACCAACCAACCTAACATCATTTTACCAAACAGTAATAGACCCCTTCACAAAGCAACATATGAATCATAAAACCAACAACATCTTAATGCAACAAGGAAAGTTCGAAGCTAATCTATCAAACCACCAAGGAAAGCCAAAAACTAGCTTTCTCCAATCAAGACCTCCTCGTATTTAACTGGTTCCTAGATCCCTAACTCCCATGCACTGTCATTTCAACGATGAAAATCAGCATAATATAGCACCAGAAGGTGCAATTATACCTCAAACTACTTAAACAGTATGGGAATGATATAACCGAAGATAGACCTCCCCTGTTACCATAATTTAGCAAAGATTAATTTAACTTTAGCAGCTGAGTTAATTCTCTGATGACTTCATAACACGCATAAAGGAATTTACTTTCAAGCGTCTAAATTGTTACATTATAATCTCTACTATATATTTCTTTGTTCTTTTCTCTTTCTTTCCTACATCTAATTAGAAAAATAAAGAAACTAAACAACATAACAAAAGAGAATTAGATGACATAAAAAAAAAATCTATATTTGAATACATTAATCAAATACATATATATTTATCCATATCCAACAGTCAATAATCAAAACCTAGATATAAAATTAAGATAAAAAATCAAAAGACAAATCCTTCCTCAATTAATCAAGAAATCCAGTTTGTCTCCAAACAGCATTCCTTACCTGCCTTAGATCCCTCCCTTTAAGGGTTCTTCCGACACCTTCAAGCACCGAGCAAGCCAACATTGGTGACTGCGCTAAACTCCTGGCTACAATCTCATGCGGCGGCAACATTTCCCCTTCTTCCTCCACGTCCACGTCGTAAACATCGTCAAATTCTCGATTCTTCTTCATTGCTTTCGCCAGTATCGGAACGTTAACTGGCGCCGACTGATGAAACCTTCCTGACGAGGAAGATGGAACTATTGGGATTCGTTCTTGCGGTGGCTTCGGAATCAAAGGGATTAAACGCGAAGACGACGACGACGAGGATGCTACTGACGTGGCAGGGGAGGAAGAGGATGCAGACGTTGAAATTGAGGGTTTTTGATAAAAATGGGAGTGCGGGCGAGAAGGGTCGCGGATGGCGGCAAGGATTCCAAAGTTCTCGGACTGAGGAAACGCTTTATGTTTACGGGGGCTAGAAGAAGGAGAGGCTGTTTGGTGGAGGGGATTTTGGAAGCTTCCGACGGAGTTAAAGCCGTTGCCGTTGTCGGAGAAGTCGCCGGAGAAGAAGATATCGTCTTCGTTGAGTTCTTCCGCTGCAGCGGAAGAAGAGGAAGGGTCGTCGGATGGAGGAGTATGGGGGTAAATGCCGAGGAACCGGTCGGTTGAAGGGGATTTGGGGTGGCGGAAGCGGGAAGGTCCATTGATGTCCATCGCAGGCCTGAGTCGGGTCGGGTTGTTCATTGCTCTCTTTTTGTTTGTTTTTGTTTTTGTTTTTTTTTTTGTGTATGAAAGGAAAGAGTGACGTGGAAAAGGGTATTATTGGGGGATTTCAAGCGATAAGAATACGAGAGAAAGTCGGTCGCTTTTTCTGGGGTATATATATCAGGAGATGTAAGCATATCTGGATTTCGATTTGATTTTGGAAATGCCAAAAATAGGTTAACCTTCTTTTTTGTCTTTTTTTTCCTCCCTTTCTCAAATCTCATGTTGTATTTTGCCAACAAAAATTAAAAATTAAGACTTGAATTGTGACTTTTTACATCACATTCACATATATGAGATATGACTCATGTTTGTTAGTTTCGTGTTGCTCTACAATGAGAAATTAATCATCAATTACTAAAGACTAATGAATACAGAATTAAGAGATCAAACTAATTGAGGAGAATTGAGGAAATAATCAAGTAATCAATTAGAATGGGATTACTTGGAATATGCTAATCAAGAAGATTATTTAGGTTATGTTTGTTAAATTAAGTACTGAAAATTTAAGCACTGTATCTACTGAATTTAATACTGAATTTGTGGTGAAAAAATTACTTCCTTTGTCTCATATTATCTGTCTCTTTTAGGTCAAACCAATCATACATTTGACCTTTAATTACAACTAGTATAGAACCCGGTCGTTGTCCGTGGATGAAAAAAAATTCGAAGAATTATTGTTGAGAGATCTCTTATGGTGTCCACAAAGTTTAGGGTGTAATACTTGATAGTTTCATTGTGTTTTATGGAAAAAAAATAAAAAAAAACAAAAAACATTATTGAGAATTAATAAGTAATTGATTGGTATTATAATTATTTTATCACTTATGATTTAAGTAAATTAGAATTGATTTAATTTTTACTTTATTTATTTATGTAAATTAATTAATAAAAATTAATTTGTAATTAACTACTGATTTCACTTATGATGTATATCATTGATTCAATGTTTATCAAATGTAATTAGTGTAAAATTTACTAATTGATACTGATTTTATTGCTTATAATTAATATAAAATAATTACATTTGATTTTATTTTAATTCATTTTATATAAATTGACTATTATTAATTAGTAATGATTGATTAGTGAATTTATTACTCATTTGGTTGCTTATATGATTTAAAGAAACAATAATAATTTTCTTGATTAAATTCATAGCTAATTCTGCCAAAAAAATTCATAGCTAAATATTGATTGAAATTCCACTCAAAATCATCCAATTTGATCAAATTCAATTATATTGTATACTTAATTTTCTACAAATATTTGAACGTGTACCATTATAATATTTGAGGGTAATAAAAAAATTAATTTTCAAAGTTTATATTGTGTACGATAACATAATTTAGGCTTTATTTTTATCAATTGAGAAATCTGGTTAATAATAATAATAATTCAAATTGAAGAACATAACTCTAACCCTAATTGTAAATTTAATACTGATTTAATTTTGACAAATTTTATGGAACATATTAATTGTTTGAAAGAATTTAGTTAATTATTACAAACATATTAATTGGCTACATTAATTTAGTACTCCTTAATAAAGATTAGTCCAATTTGCAATCAATTAATCAATCAATTTTGATTTACACACTAATTCAATAATCAATCAGCGAATCAATCAATTTTAATTGTTGTAGTAGTAAATTAATTTCGATTCATACATAATAATTACATAATAATCAAATAAATAAATAATCAGGTAATTAATTTTGATTGACATATTATCACTAATTAATCACTTACTATTAATTGATTATTACTCTACTACATTATCACTGATCTAATTTTGACCTATTTCATAAAGTAAATTAATTGTTGATTAATTACTAATTTAATTAATTATTATGATGTAAATTATGCTTCATATTTCATGGCAATTAGTTCTAAAAAAACATTGAACCTTCTAAAAATGTATCCGATAATTGGCAATTAGTTCTTTACAAATATATGAAGCTTCCTTTTCGCCTTACTTTGCTTCGGAGTTCAATCATTAGATTAAATATTATTCCTTTTAGTATATCATACTCGTTTTTATTTTGTTATTTGCACAATGAGAATTGAATTATATTCCATATCAATGTCTAAATATGTCAACTACTAATTATATCAATTGATTTATAATCTCTATCAATAGATTAAATAGTATTGACTTTAAGTCAAAAGTAAATGATAAATTCAAGATTAACTCGAACTAAAATTGTAGTGTTAATATCAAAGTTGATTTTAGAATGACCATATATGCTTACTTGTACTATTTGTGGTCTAATTAATGGTGAAAAGAAATGAAATACAATACTAAAGCATTCCATAACAAATAGTATTAGAAATAGTATCCAATTGCTAAGAAAAAAAAGTAAAAGACAATATATATAATAATAATAATATTATTGTTAAAAAATCAAGCGACAATATATAATATGTCAATATAGATAGACTTACCACTTTTTTTTTTGAAAAGTAAATATTTTCTTGAAGAACAAAATTTATTCAAATTTTATAGACTTACCACTTTGTTTTGTGCCAAAAAAAGGACTTAGACTTTGTTATATATAATTAGGGAGAGAATAAAAATTGAAAGGAAAAAAGACACAAATTGTAATTGAGAATTATATAATAAAAAATTTAGGTATTGATCACCCAACCACAATAAAATATCCACATGAAACTCTTATCATGAAAGCGATTTGAAAATGTAAATAAAACTAAAAGAATAAGAAAAAGGTTGAAGAATGAATTGTTATTTAATCCCTAAACAATGATGCACAATACTTTTACTGTTAAATAGAGAAATCTATTAATATACATATAAAAATCAAGAGGACAATTTAAACTTGACATAATCAAGGAGAAAATAAAATTAAAAAACTAAAAAATGGATGGAAGCCTTTTGTTTAGACTTCATAATCAAGGTAATATATTAGTGATAACTGATATCAAATTAAACGGGCAACAAAATTGATAGCACCTCCTTGTAGAACAAATCAGTCTTCTTCATATCATCAACAATCATCATTTCACAATATCAAGACCAAGGAAAGAAAGACAACAAAACAAACTTGATAGACAAAATCGAAAAGAATTTGATCAACCCTAAAAAAAAAGTGAGGGAAGTCAAAACAAAATAGAGAATTGAAACAAACCTTCAACACACCATAGTGGCAAGATCAAAAAAAGCCTATTTATATGAGTTGAGTTAAGTATTTAAAATTCAAAATTAAATGACATTAATACTAATTGATTTTAATTTGATCAATATTCAAATCAATCAATCAATCAATCAATTTAATATCATTAGTACTAATTGATTCTAATTGGATCAAGATATTCAAATCAATCAATCAATCAATTTAATATCATTTTAGTACTAATTGATTCTAATTGGATCAAAATATATTCAAATCAATCAATCAATTTAATATATATAAATTGGACACATGGCATTGAGAGACATATGCCATGTGTCAAAAGGAGATGCATTCGGTAATTAATAACCTTCCTTTTCTTCAACGTCTATAGTTTTAATATATACATATATATATATATATATATATATATACAATCAAATTTTCAAAAGATATGTTTTGAAAAGTTTAAGACTTAACTTAATCAAAACATAATTTTTTAAAATTTATTTTTATATAACTTTTTTATAATTAAAGGTCAAAGTTAGGAAACTTTGACCCAAAAGGGACAGATAATATGGGACTGAGGGAGTATTTGATAAGTTACTTAATGTGAGATGTAAGAAAAAAAATTTTGTTGATATTTTTGTATGAAAATATTTAAAAAATACATTGGTAACAATCAAAAAGGAAAGACTTATTGATAAAAGTAAAGAACATAACATTAATGTTTAAATCTTTTCATAAATAATATTGTTGAATAGAAAAAGTAACCTTAGACCTACTTTTTATTTCCAATACTTTTTCATTGAAAACATTAAATTAAGTGATTTTCTAGTATTGATTATCAAACGCATTGAAAAAATGAAAGCATTGAAATTTTTCATTTTCAATGGTTTGAAAATTTTCAATGATTTATCAAACAGCCCCTTAGTTTTTATGCTAAAAAAATTTTTTACTTAGTTTTAGAACCCGTTTGGAAGCCCCTAAAAAATAAAATGATACAAAGTCTTTCATAAAAAAGTGTTTTCTTATGAAAGTTTTCTCTCAAGAAATATATTTAGAGTGTTTGTTTAACCCACTAAAGTTTAACTTAAATCTCTTGGAGAATGTTTTCAAATGTTTGGTTGGATTTTTTTTTCTTTGCATCAGTTTGGTTGGATTGTTTTAGAGTGTTTGGTTGTTTTTTTATTCAAAAAATAGTGTTTAGTTGGATTATTGTTTTCCTACGAAAGTAAGTGAAGTTATTAAAAACACTCTCAAATGTATTCAAAATTTTAAACCTTGGATCGTTGGGGTAATTTTGTTTCAAAATCACTTTCACTTAAAAAGTGTCAAAATATTTTTCACATCCTATAGTGTGAAAATATTTTCACACTTTAAGAGATTAATGGGTGACTGGCCCTTAACTTTCAAATGATAAAATTACCGAATCATTTTAAAGTTCTTTGCTACCCATATTTTTGATTAGAAAGTGATTAAATTCTATCTAAACAAACCAACTCTTAATGTAATTTTCTATGAATGTAAGGGCCACCTATACTATAAATAGAAGAGTCATCTCACACTCATTTTCATCTTATTTTTATGGGTAATTATTTGATACATCGTCGGTGTCAAATGTGGACTCCACAAGCGGGATGAGGAGTTGACATATGTCCATTTTCTGAATTAATTAAATTTTAAATATTTCAATCTAGTTTCTAGGGGACACACGTCATCCTTTTAGACCCGCACGTGCAGTCTGCTAAACTCCACTGACAGTGTATTGAATAATTTTCCTATTTTTATTGTATTGGAAAAAACAGTATGGAAAGGTTCAATTTTTCACTATTAAAATTAAATCATAATGAAAGATGAAACCTTTGATCTTGCTTAAAGGAAAGAGAGGAAGAACACCACTAGTGAAGGATTGTGAATGAGATGAGATAGGACATGAAAAAGATGATGGGTTATAATGGATGAAACACCTAAGTCTTAACATACATCGTAAATTACATTGCTTTTAAGCAAAACAACATTCAACCAGTGGCGTAGCCAAGATGAAAAAGTTGTGGGAGCCTTTTTGTGTGAAAGGTAGGCCTGGCCCGGCATAAGGGGTGGATCCTAGTCGGCCCCAACTTCCCCAAAAGAAGAAGTGGGTTTCTGAAGATGGCGGGAAGAAGGAATAAGGAAATCCTGCGGTGACTGGATGAGACTTACAACAACAAAAGCAACTCTTGTCCCCAGCGGAATTGCCAGAAAATGTGGGAGCCTTTTTGTGCGGAACGTAGGCTTGACCCGACAACTTTCGCTGTAAAAAAAGTGATTTATACAGTAGAAAGAAAGTAATTCCTTTGATTTTGAGGAACTGTAGAGGACTGAGGAATCACGCCGTAGGAACCTTCCCGTAAGTGGGAGATATCTATGGCAGTAAGAGGATAACATGAGGAATAGAGGAGATGCGGAGGACCGAAAAGATGGTGTTCGAGCTGCGAATAAAGCCTTAATGTAAAGAAAATGGCTGCTACAACGGGATTAGATAAATCTTAAAATCAATGAATAGAGGAGGATGAAAAAGATGGGGAATCACTCAAACAACTCTAAATAGGTATTTTATGAGCAAAATCGATCAAGATCTTTCATTAATTTCTCAGAATTTGTGGATAAATAAATGAAAGGTGGTTATTGGAAGAAAGAAGAAGGAACACATGTGAGAAAATGGAATCAAAACACAGACTTTCGATAGAGGGAAGAAAACACCAATTTGAACAAGAGAGACCCGATCCGATAATGGGGTTGTGATTGTTGTAGAGAATCGTTGTGAATTCTTGAGAAGAACTTGGTTCTTGTGTTGTGTTGAGAGTTGTGGAGAGTTAAGAGTTGAGGAGAGATGGTGCTCTAACTTGTGCTTGTGTTAGCCTTTCTTGGGCATCGTGTTGGCATCATGAGGGCATCTCATGGGTCTCTCTTCAACTTGTGTTGACCTTTGTTCTGAGCTGGAAGTCGCCATTTATATCCACCATTTTGTCCGGTGGGAGTGTTTGTCCGGCGATGCTTCTAGCTTTGCTTTTTGTTGATTCAGTGAATAGCTTTTAGGTCCATGGCTGCGATTAGCCTTAACTCGGTGATTAGCCTCTTAGGCTTGCGGTGGAGAATCTTCCTATCTGGGTATGCCAACAATGGTGCTTTCCTCACTTTTGAATTTAATCTACTTTGGGTGAGCAAGTGTCGCTGTCGAAAAGTCATTTTCATCAGAAGGACGCGTTGGGTTTCTTCCCAAAGTCAACTGGTCTGTTTTGATTCCAATTTCCGCTACTTCTTTGCCATTTTTGTAATTGGAACAACCTCCAAGCTTGGCTGCCCCATCACGAAAATAGCATCTGAGCATATTCCTTCCCCTAATGCCTCCAAACCACAGCTTCCAATGCTTTTCCCGACATGGGCTTGGTCCACGGTTAGTCTGCAAGTGAGATTATGTTAGTGCTAATCTTTTCCGCAAAAACATAAATATGTTGGCATTTGAATTAAGAATGAGGACTTCCCTGGTCATCTTTCACGCAGTAGGACATTTTGTTTGGCTCGATGCAGCAGCAGTAGGCTAAAGTAGCTTTTGACCCGCATGTCGTTTGTGCTTTTGTCCTCACTTCTTTAGCAAATGACACGGTGGCAAAGCTTGGGCCTTTATGTGTTTTGGGCCTTCATGAGATGCAACAGTAGCAAGATCCTGCTGGGCCATCTGTGGCTTTTGTGTTGTGGGCTCCTTGCTTTAAGAGAAGTGCGACCTAACTCCAATTGCATTCTTGGGCATCCGGACTTTGTAGTAATAACAAGGTGACATGGCCCAATGTGTTATATGTGTTTATGGGCCATGACCTTGGGATAATAGTAATATGGTGGCAAGGCCCAATAAGCTATATATATGCTTTGGGTCCTTGCCATAATAATAGATAATTGCCCCTGTGTTATATTTGTGTTTGGGGACTTTGATAGAGCTGCCCTTGTGTTATAAATGTGCTTGAGGACTTTTAGAGAGAATTGTCCATGTGTTATAAACGTGTTTGGGGACTTTGGTATGAATGCCTCTGTGTTATAAATGTGCTTGAGGACTTTTGAAGAGAATATTGCCCCTGTATTATAATTGTGTCTGGGGACATTGATATGGGTGCCTCTGTGTTATAAATGTGCTTGAGGACTTTAGAAAGAGAATTGTCCCTGTGTTATAAGTGTGTTTGGGGACTTTGGTTATTGTGTAAGAGAAATGGGCCTTAGGGATATAAAAGATATAAATATGAGGGGATAGATGACCCAACCTTGAGTATGCTTGGTGAGCTTTTGTGGGTCTTGGATCATGCGCATTTTGACCCCTAACAAAAGTCATTGAGTCAAAATACTTACTATACTTTTTTTTGTTCAAAAACTTACAATCTAATGGGATCAATATGCTTTAAGGATTTAGTGGGATCAATGTGTGAAATTTAATTTTTTAGTGGGATCAATTTTCATATATTTTTATCTACATGAATCATTTTGTAATTTATACACATGTAAAATTTAGAAATCTAGAATTTTAGTCATTTGGCACCGCAATCTTATATGTGGCTACGCCCTGCATTCAACCCTAATTCTCAATTCGAATTGATTGGTTGATTCCTAGATCATCTATTGGATTCATCTCATTTGTTTTTAGTTGATTGATTTCCAATTGGTTTTCAAAATAACATGAACTCAAGTTAGTATAGGTGGGCTTTTAATGTGTCTGATGTCCATAATTCCGTAACAAAGTGAATATCAAGAAAAATTATTCTAAATAAAGTTTAACAGATTATAGAAGCATGGTTAAAAAATTGACATGTGTCTCTTTATATTATAATATTTTTAAATGTTAAAACATAATTGATTAAGAAATGGGATATAAGTCAATTTTTTAACTCACTTTGTGAAGTCTAAAAACTCCATGTATGGAATAATTGTCCTTATAATTAGTAAATTAATAAATTATGGACTAATACGACAGTGTCACAAACATGGAGGACAATCATGAAATTTGGAAAGTGTAATTTGAAAAAGGAAAAAGATTCGACTCGGTTTGAAAGAAATAAAAAGAACCCAGGGGACTAATTGATAAATCCAGTAATTTTACGGCCTAAAACCCTAGCCACCTTCCGCTTGTATAAAAACCAAAGTTTTAAGCTTTGTTCATCTTCTCTGTCATTTGGAAGGCCAGTATTCGCTTTATCGACGCCCTCTAATCCTCTCATCTTCAGTCAACTTCGAACCATGGTAAGCAAAGCCATTAGATTCTCTAAGCGAATATTTTCACATGATTTTTTTAAATTTCCTGTTATGAATTTTCCCCTTTTTTTCTGGCTCGCTTTCGTGTTATATTCGAAACTCTAGTGTTTGAAGAGGCTTTAGAAGCTAATTTTTGATGCATTGGATCACGGGTAAAAATCTGTTTGTTTGCCGAGAAAACGTGGGAAAGGATGTGAGATAGATGACGTTTTTGTGTCTGTTTTAGTTTAGTACGATTAGTTTGATATTCGAGAAAAAAATAATGAATGTAATGAAGATGCCGGTCGGGATTTGACTTTATATGGTGCCTCTCTTTCTTTAATTGAAGAGATTCTTGGGTTAATCGCAATTTTCAGAAGAAAGTGAAATGTCATTGCTTTGATGGTTAGAAAGTTCGAATGAAATGTAAATCCGCTGATGCTTGCAGTTTGCCCATCTCTTTATTACATATCCTTCTTTAGTTCTGCTAGTTTGACTGTGATCTGCTGCCGAATTTCGATTGTCAATGCTCTTTTTTGTGCTTACCAACATCAAGCAATCTTATTATCTTCCAATTATCTTGCATAATATATGCAGATCATGGTTTTAAATAGTAAATTGATCGCAATATGTCTGCTGTGGTTAACAACGGCATTTTAATTTTGTTTGTGTCTTGGAATGGACTTTGCCATTAACTCTTCTTTGGTGATTGTATTAGTCGTCGAGGAGAAAGGTTAGAGAGCCTAAGGAAGAGAATACGAACTTGGGCCCTGCTGTCCGAGAAGGGGAGCATGTTTTTGGTGTTGCCCACATTTTTGCATCATTCAATGACACTTTCATTGTAAGTTATATATCTTTTGTGCTGGGAAAGGGAATCCTTGTAATAATGTGTTACTTGCTGTTTCACTATATTATTTTTGTCTCACATTTTGATTATTTTCTTTTCCTTTGATATTTTAACAATTGCAGCATGTAACTGATTTATCTGGAAGAGAAACTATGGTTCGGATTACAGGTGAGCATATCTCTAGAATTGTGATTCTAAATGTATAATTTGGTTGACAGTTTCCATTTTTTTTTTTTTAAACTTTTATTTGGAGTGGCGAGGGTTAATTACTTAAGTTGAAATGCCTATAAATAGAAAACTTGCAAACAAAAACTATTTAAACAAGGTGCTCCTGAGGCTTTATTGGTAAATGGTCAATGGAATGTAATTATTGGGGCAGAAGATTACTAAATCATTATCTTCTCATGCCAGCTGCCCAAGTTGTATTGTATTTTCCCCCCAGTTATTGTTTATGCAGTTGTACTTGTTTCTGTGATTATCAGTGTTGATTTTCTATATTCTTTAAGCTTTGTATTAAGATTAAATATGAAATTCATGATAAAACTCAGGTGGTATGAAGGTGAAAGCTGACAGGGATGAATCTTCACCTTATGCTGCTATGCTTGCAGCTCAAGATGTTTCCCAGAGATGCAAGGTCAATTATAGTCCCCTTTTATTTGATAAGAAAGACCTGAAATTGTCACTTTATGCCCTCTGATTTATATTTGTGCTGACAAATTGCTTTTTTGATACTGAACAGGAACTTGGAATAACTGCACTTCACATCAAGTTACGTGCTACAGGAGGGAACAAAACCAAGACCCCTGGTCCAGGGGCTCAGTCTGCTCTTAGGGCTCTTGCTCGCTCTGGAATGAAAATTGGTCGTATCGGTAAGCATTGCTTTAGCCAGAACATGGAAGTATTGAAAAATGCTGAGAAATAATCTTCTTTTGCTTATTATTGTCCAAGTCTAATGTTGGCTCTTCAAATTTTACAGAGGATGTGACTCCTATTCCCACCGATAGCACCCGTAGAAAGGGTGGTAGGAGAGGAAGAAGACTATAAACTAGCACCATCAGTCCTAGCAAGCTACCCTTCAGTTTTGGTGGTAGAGTTTTTCGTCACTTGGTAATGGTTGTTTGTTGCGAGTCACTTTTTGTAGTCTCAAGTTGTAACAGACTTGGTAGATCTGGGTTTTATATTTAAGTAATACAAATGAATGACTCTGAATTTATCCTGGTGCCCTTTTTTATGTTCCTTTGTACTTTGAATCTCCTGTTATAAGTAGAGATGTTTGAAGAAAGGAATATTATAATATGTTGGTTAAAAATTGTGGATGGCATTGTTATACAATGAATTCAATTGAGTTGCAATCCCCTATAATTGTAGTTGCCACTGAAGAAATTGTTCTAGCGACTTTTTTTAATAGTAAAAATGGAGAGTGAAACGCAAACTAGGAAAAAGTAAGTTAGTACTTGAATCATCTTCGTTGAGTGAAACTGGATTCAAATTTGAAGTCCTAAGTTTGGGCTATTGTCTTGCTTTATTCAAATTTACCAAGATCGAAAATAATTAGAAATGGAAAAGGATGCAACTTTAATCCTACACTTGCAGCTGGTACTGGTAGTAGGGGAATTATTTTGTGGTCTTAAAAAGTTTATAAATTATGGCATTCTCTTTGTTTTTAGTTGCCGCAATGGGATCTTCCTTTATATTCTTGTTTAAGTTACACTCTGCTTGTGATTTTACTTTTGTTCAAGCACAAGAAGGAAAGAGAGAGAAACCATGAACTAATCGATCACATAATTGACTTTTATTTTAGCTACCATATAACAAATCGTGGTTCATATATCCCCTCTGATCAAACAAGGGATGGTTTTTAAACACGTTATTGTGAAATTTTAACAAAAATTTTAAGAAATATAGCAACCATCCTCACTTCAATGCAAGACCAGACTTGAGAGCTTGAATAGTAGCAACATCAGTTTTGAAGGATTTAGCCAAGATGTCATCATCAATGTCGGTGGCGAATAGAGTCTTGGGAAGTGAGACAGTGCCAGCATTTGCAGTTCCAAAAGCAGAAACCGCAAAAGCCAGGTTATTAGGATCAGCATTGTACTGGAAATGCACAAGTCCCTTGGGGAACACAAACATGTCACCGGTTTGTAGCGTTTGGGTGAAAAGCCTGTTGGTAGTGTCAACAAAACCAACTTGCAGGGTACCGGCAATGAGGTAAAGGAGCTCAGCGGAACGAGGGTGTGAGGAGGATTGGCTGAACCAACTGGGAATTGGAGAACAGCATAAGAAACACTTTGCCCGTTTAGAGCAGGGAATTCTGCCATGCTTGCTTTCGTGACTGTAAAATTTGTGGGACTACCATCAAGGTTTCCCAACCCTGAGAATGTGAAGAAGTTTCCATCAACATTGTTCATGTCTGGTGGGACTAGAAAATCAGAAGTGATGTCTGGGTCCCCGGCTAATGTGATTTGGATTACAGCAAATGAAGATAACAGAAGAGAAAATAACTTCAGGGTGGGAATTGATCTTGAGGCCATGGTTGGAAGTTTAATGTATAGATATTGTGAGAAGTCTGTGCCTGTTGCATACAACACTGGATATGCTGGATGTCTTATTTATATCGAGGTATGTTATCGCGATTGCTTTACACTTGACCCTTCTGCAGGCCATCTTGATGTTACCTATAGGTGAAAATCACCAAGTATTTTGTATTTGTGGTTGTTTGTTATTGTCATTATTTGGCCGGTCAACGGCATTCCTTATCAGCAAAAATGAATTGAAGACCTTGTTAACAGGTTAGTTTCCTTGTCTTCTGCTTATTTTGGTTATGCCATGGTATATCTTAGCATTGGTGGCATCTGCTAACTAGCAATTTACTGAGCAGTCTACAATAAAATGCCAAAGTGAAGTCGTTTTCTTATCTTAATTTGTTGACACTGAACTTTATGTACCTAAATATGAACTTGTAATTAAAGCAGTCCAAAGGTGAAAAAGAAAGTATGCTCAGATATTTTCTGTTTCTCTACTCAGAGAAACACAAGGTTTTTTTCATCTGTAAACTAACAAGAAATAACATGTATAGCAACAATTAATGGCATTAATCCTGCAGAGTTTGCCTAGATTTTGAATTACCATCTTTTTATATTCTTGGATTGACCATGAAAAGAGAAAAAGAAAAAAGTCAGATTGTCATTGCTTTCAAACTCATATACGAGAATAAGGGATTTATTGGCCTGGGAAACCAATTTAGAATTTCAAGACTCTAAATAATATAAATTGCGTAGATTATCATATTGTGTTGATATCAGTAGGTTCAAATATGTTTGCTATGGTCTTTTAATCAACCAGACAGTTTCAAATTTGCAGTTTATTCTCCCACATCATCAACCTTACAGTATCTGTTTCCTTGTAGACAAGAGTCAATTCTTGAGACGAAATGAGCTCAGAAAAGATCTGCCCAAGTTGGTTAAACCCCAGCAGCTCAAATCTGCTCAGCTACCTAATTGTTTTACTTTTATATTACTTGAACTGGCATTTACAGAGTATGCAGCAAGTAATTCTGTGCCTTTTTTGCTATTTTTTTCATTTATACAGAATTTGCAGCTATAGATTCTGAGTTTACAGAGATGGTATAAACTTATCATGGCTTCTGATATTTATTTGAATGATCAAAATCTTGTGATACTATAAATTTTATTAATTCAATATATAAAGACATCCAATTTAGATCAAATTGGAAATGCATAACCCTCTAATGAAGAGGATATTATTTCAGAATCAATACAAATCAAAATAAACAAGGGTTAAACTAAGATGAAAGAATAACTGACATCAAAGAACAAGTTAAGAGGGGTATTATAGAATAGAAGGTATTATTCCTTTATTAGGGCTCACTTTGATGCAAGACCAGCCTTGAGAGCTTGAATGGTAGCAACATCAGTTTTGAAGGATTTGGCCAAGATAGTGTCATCGATATCAGTGGCGAAAAGGGTTTTAGGAAGTGAGACAGTGCCTGCATTTGCACTCCCAAAAGCAGAAATTGCCAATGCTGGGTTGTTTGCATCAGCATTGTACTGAAAGTGCACAAGTCCCTTAGGGAAGATGAACATATCACCAGCTTGTAGTGACTGAGTGAAAAGCTTGTTGGTAGTGTCGACGAAACCAACTTGCAGGCTTCCAGCTACAAGGAATAACAGCTCAGCGGAACGAGGATGAGTGTGGGGAGGGTTGGTTGAGCCAGAAGGGAATTGAAGAACAGCATAAGAAACGCTTTGGCCGTTTAGAGCAGGGAATTCTGCCATGCTTGCTTTTGTGACTGTAAAATTTGTGGGGAAGTCTGCATCAACAAGGGATCTCATTCCAGTATATGTAAAGAAGTTTCCATCGAGATTGTTTACGCCTTGTGGGACTAGAAAATCGGAGATGATGTCTGGATCTCCAGCCAAGGCCTTTTGGGAAATAGTAAATGAAGATATCAGAACAAAAAGGAACTTCAGAGTGGAAATTCTTGAGGCCATGGTGGAAAAACTGATGTATATAACTTTGTATAGAGCTAGATGTTCTGGTGGGGTTATTGACTTTGAATGGCTCTATTTATAGAGTTGTATTTACATGATTTTCTTTACCCTTAACATTGTTGCAGGCCAAGTTGTTGGATCCTAAAGGTGAAAATAACAAAGGGCATTGTGTTTATGGTTTGTTTGTTTCTTCATTTAGATGGTCCAATTACCTTGAAACATGAAAGTATTTTAAAGAAATCATGCATATTCCTTAACTGGCAAGATAAATGTTGACACAGGATGATTGAAGACCTTGTAAACAACAAATTTACAAACATATACCTAGCCTAACTCAACTGAATCTTTTTGTCTTTTTTTCCTTTTATATCTATCAGATAAGGCAACAGTTAATGGCCTTACTTCTGCTCAGAGCTCAGTCTTGGCACTATCTATTTTACCAAATATATACTTGGATATATGGTTAATAGAACATGATCAGATTTTATAATGCCGGTAGATTCTTAATCTTAAGATCTCAATCTGGATTGCAGGAACTGTCTGCCGTTGCCAAGTTTGCATCTATAAGTGCTCAGTCTCCTTTTGCTGTTTCCCTATTTACCAAACCCTGGATATGGTCTAAACCTCACCAGGCACATTCTCACCCATAAGCAGGCCAAAATACAGACTTCATTATCTTGCTTTCATATAGTCATCACACATATGACATATTCCAACCTTATGTAGAATGAAATTCTTCTTCTACTTATCTGATAAATCTTATAACCCTTGTTTTTTCTCCCTTTAAGTTTCCTTTTATATTAGGCCTGGGCTGAAATGTTGAGTTATTTATTATGGTTATTGTCTTCAGCCACAATATTAAGGAAATTAGAAAGAAGTCAAGATCACGTATGGGATGATCAAGGTTCAAGTTATAGTCATGATCAATTCTTGTTCAAATTCTATCCTATATCAGAAAGGCCCTTTTGTTTCAATTTTTTATTTATTTATGAAGTGACATTTATTTTTTTGACAGATTATGATGTGACATTTTTAATTGCCATTTTATGACCTTTAGTGAAGAATAAAAAAAAAAGAGAGACCATATTCATCAATGTTTTAGAAATTTGAAGAAATTCACCTTGCAGCATGCAGGCTTGAACATTGTTATCAGATAAACTTTATTAGTACAACAAATGTAGATCATAAGCCTCAACAATAGGGAGAATAGTTCTATTTCAATTCAAAAGTCTAAACAACAAAAAAAGGAATCATAGGCAACTCAGAACAAGTTTAGCAGTACTATAGAAGTAGCTGCTGATAGTTACTTATTTCTCTTTTAATGAAGCCCTACTTAGATGCAAGACCAGCCTTGAGAGCTTGAATGGTAGCAACATCAGTTTTGAAGGATATAGCCAAGATAGTGTCATCGATATCAGTGGCAAAAAGGGTTTTAGGAAGTGAAACAGTTCCTGCATTTGCACTCCCAAAAGAAGAAATAGCTATAGCTGCATTTTTGGGATCAGCATTGTACTGATAGTGCACAAGTCCCTTAGGGAAAATAAACATGTCTCCAGCTTGAAGACTTTGAGTGAAAAGCTTGTTGGTTGTGTCAACAAAACCAACTTCAAGGGTTCCAGCTATAAGGAAAAGGAGCTCGGCGGAACGAGGATGAGTGTGAGGAGGGTTGACAGTGCCTGTAGGGTACTCCAGAACAGCATAAGAGACACTCTGACCATTTAGAGCAGGGAATTCTGCCATGGTAGCTTTTAGGATTGTGAAATTTGTGGGGAAGTCTTGGTTAATGAGGACTCTCATCCCTGTGTATGTGAAGAAGTTTCCATCCAACATGTTTTGGTTTGGAGGGACTATGAAATCAGTGAGAATATCTGGATCTCCAGCCAAGGCTATTTGAACAATGGCAAATGAAGATAACAGAAGAAAAGAGAATCTAAAGGTGGAATTTCTTGAAGCCATGTTAGAAAAACTAAAAAATATGCTTGATATTTTAAGGGTGATGCTATTTATAATGCTTTGATAAGGCCATGGATTTTGTAATTTGTTGTCTGCATTTTATTTTATGACAATTTGGTGATTGCTACAGGTGGATTATTACCAAGTTCCTTTTGTTTCTTGTTTGAGATTGTCTGATTTCTGGAAGTTAGGTGGCCTGAGACGATTTTAACAACTTTAGGAACATTCCTTTATTATATCCTTATTTCTTTAATGAAAAATCTGAATTGGAGACATTACCAATGGCTTAGTTGTCACATTCTGATTATTTTCTTTGATGAATGTGGAATGTGTCGGAGACCCAAAGTTACATAACTTGTACCCTTTGCACTTTTTAAGGAAATTGAGTCAAGTTCAAGTTGATATAGTTAAAAATAGGAAAAAATGGAACTCAAAATGACCGAGAGAAGTCATTAGAATTTCAATTATCATGCAAAACAAATGGCTGTTTTACAGAAGTTACTACCATTTCTTTCCAAAACAGAGCAAGAACCAAGAAAAAGAAAAGACAGGAACAATCATCCCAAAAAAAATTAAAAAATCCCCAAAAATAAAAGAAAAAGAGATATAGTATCAATCAAAAAAGGAAGTTATTGGAAGCACTATTAATGACACTGCATGATTTCCTAATCTCCTTTGGCGAGTCTGTAATGATAGCTCCCATCTTAACCATGGCCTGTCCGAACTTAAAATTAAAGTCATTGCTGTTGGCAATGCTTGCCACTATGTCTTTAGTTAAGGGGTCTATGGCCGTAGCTTGATCAAGTTGAAGAATTCCTCTACGAAGTATTATTTGCTTGTAGAAGGAGGTATCGACCTTAAAAGCACTCGAAGGATCCTGGTCAAGATTAACTTCTGTGTTGTTAGATGGATCTTGTGGACAGATTTCAATGAGTTTGTCCCGTAAAGCTTCATCCATTGTCGGGTCTGGCTTTGTTGTGTTTTCGAAGTTGTAAAGGCGGTCTCTGAAGAGTGAACAATGTGTTACCCCAATTGTATGACCACCTATATCATGCCAATCAAGTTTCAACATAAAAATTAGCACATTTTTTCTTTTCATTTTTGTGTATGTTCAAGTAAAAGAAAGTAGGCTTATTAGCCTTTTTGTCTTCTAAACTATGAGGAATTTGCCCCCTAAACTATAATCGAGACAATTTGCCTCCTGAATTTTCAAAATTCAGAACAATTTACCCCTACATCAGGGGGTAATTGTCCTCAATTTGGAAAGTTCATGGGGCAAATTATTCTGAAATTTGAAAATTCAGGGCTAAGTTGTTGCGATTTGAAGGTCCGGGAAAAAGGCTAATAAGACAAAGTTGTAACATGAAATTAACATACCAAGAAGATAAACCATATCGGTAACGTTAAGTCCTTGTTTCTCAAATGCATCAATAGATTGAGAAACTGAAAACTTTGGAGAAGGGAGGTCTACTTTTGAAGCCAAAGATTCCAACCCATCTTTTCTTCCTGTCTCAACATTGTATCGCCCTCCTCCACTCTGCACCAATTAGGAAACAGATTAATGTTTGGCAGCATGCATCAAATTTTTTATCAAGTTTTCGAAAAACTTACCAATGTTACAGCATCTCTAGCAGCAATGGCTATTATATCAGCACAAGAAACGACTCCTTCACAGGCACGTTCCAGTATACTCTTTGCTTCATCAATAACCTCGTAACCCCTCACACTCAAATTTGGAGTCGCAGTTTTCTCACTCGAGCTACCATCTAGGAGAATTGATGCATCACATCCCTAATTTTCAACATTATAAAATTCCAACATTTTAGAACTGATCGTGTTACTAATAGAAACAGAGAAAACAGAAACAGTTCCATTAATGTGCTTACATTGACGAAGCAATCATGGAAATGCATACGAACGAGAGCAGCTGCGATGGTAGGATCCTGCCTGAATCTTCGTTGGACGACACGGAAAACAGTGTCCTCGACATCTGTAAGCATACATTTGTTCTTGTAAAACCCAAACTCAAGAGCCCCTGTCAAGTTGACAAGGATGAGACCAATGGCTATAGCAAATGCTGCTGCTACCATCTTCATTTTTCTTTGGGAAATGAATTACTACCAAATTAGATAAACGGAAATTTAGATTAATATACCCCCATCGATCCTTCTTTCATGTATTTATAGGAAATTATAATTAGTTGATTAATATTGGTGAGCACGATATATGGCCATGGCTATTATCTTCATATAGTTGCTCATATCAACAACAGTTGTTTCGGCAAAATTATAAACGTGAAGCCATGTATTGTCCGATGTAGGCAAAAGACTAACAAATGCAAAATTAATGTTTGAACGTGTGGAAATCTCTTGGGAAAGTCAAGACTAAGACCATAGTTTTTGGATATTTTCAACGCCAGCTACCTTTCCCTTATATACATTTTTTTTTTTTTGAATAGCCTTATATACATTTATTGAATGGTGCATATTCTAATCCAGCGTGTAAGATATATAGGTGACGTGTAGCCTAAAAGGGAATGCATAATATTAATATTTTTTTCTACTCTGCATAATATTAATGGTTTAAATTCTATTAGAATGATCCTAAAAAACAGTGTTTTTAGCATTTCATTAGGATGGTACCACCTATCGTGTTCACCAATATTCAACTAATTATAATTTACATCCTACCACATCTAATTAAATTTTTATTAATTACATTAACCTAATCTTAACTTTAGTTAAAAATTAAAATTAACAAACACGAAAAAAAAAGAAGTTAGAAATTAGAAATTGAAAAAAACTGTTCTTAAGGCGAAAAAATTTATAAACAAATCAAATTAATTTGCCAATAGTAAAGAAAAAAATGTTTCACATTCAAAACCAATTTTAATGTGAAAAAAAGAAGTCACATTATAAAGGCTTAAACAAAACAAGAATTTACATATCTTGATTTTTTATACTTTGTTTGTTAAATAACTTATTTTTCTCATGATTCATAATTTGGATTCGTTATAAACTAATTAAACTAATTTGCCACTAATAAAGAAAAAAAAAACCTGTTTTGAATCTAAAACCAATCTTAATGTGAAAAAAAAATCACGTTAAATAAATTTCTTAAAAAACTTTATTACAAAAAAGTCACGTTACAAGTAAAAAAAATAAGTTAAAAATAAAATTTATTAATAAAATTATTTAATTTTAACTAAGGTTAAGATTAGGTTAAGGTAATTAATAAAAATTTAATTAGGTGTGGAAGAGTGTAAATTAGGATTTGATAATGATTCAAATTGATTAGATGGCACCATTATAATGGAATCCTAAAAACAATATGAATATATATGTTTCCTAATATGAATATGAATTATGAACTATTATTATTTTGGAAAGGTACTTCATAAATTATTATTTGATTTCAATGTTTGATACTTTGATTGAATATATACAAGTGGATCGGCCCGCGCTGGCGCGTCGGGCGTTCAGCAATCTACTTCTTTGAACAATTTTCTATTCGAATTAAATTGTTTGATACGTAGGAAATTTCGAAAGTACTATGATTTTAAATGTGTTGATTTTAAATGTGTTGCATCTTTAAAAGGCTCTATTAACATTGAGCATATGCCCTAAAGTTAGCAATAAATAGTAAATATTAGTTTGTACATGGACATGTGCAATAGCTTCAATTTTGTTTCCTCCTCTAAAGTGTGTAACACTTAAACAAAAACTAAGGGGCTGTTTGATAAACCATTGAAAATTTTCAAACCATTGAAAATGGAAATTTTCAATGTTTTAATTTTTTCAATGCGTTTGATAATTAAGGTTAGAAAATCACTTAATTTAAAATTTTCAATTAAAAAGTATTGGAAATAAAAAGTAGGTCTAAGGTTACTTTTTCTATTCAACAATATTATTTATGAAAAGATTCAAACATCAAACATTAATGTTATGTTCTTTCCTTTTATCAATAATTCCTTCCTTTTTTAATTGTTACCAATGTATTTTTGAAATATTTTCATACAAAAATATCAACAAAAATATTATTCTTACGTTTCAAATTAAGTAACTTATCAAACAGTTTTTTCACCACAAATTCAGTATTAAATTCAGTAGCCATAAAGATTCAGTACTTAAATTTTCAGTACTTAATTTAACAAACAGAACTCAAGTTTACTCTTTCTTCATATGGACATGAAAGGTCTGAAGAGAGGTGACAATTCTAGATAATTAAGGGGGATATGATTTATTATAACACATTTATGTGAAAGGAAAGGATAATTACAAAAAAGGGCTCAAGGGCAAGAAATTGCTAGAAACTAACATAGGGTCTTCTTAGTAATTTGGCAAGTGAGAAAAGACAGAAAAGGACAAAAAAATTTCAAATGGAGCCTCCTAATCGATCCTCAAAAGGGGCCTTTGGTAAATTTCCTGGGTTTTTCAAATAATATTTAGTATATATATCTATATACTATATAAGTCTAAACTTCAAAACCATTGACCTGAAATATCTAAAATAACCTTTTTAATTTTAAAAGTTTAGTATTCATTTAAAGGGTAAACATGTATTTATCAAATTAAACTTTTAAGGTTCAATATATAATTTCATTTATCAATTAAATTAAATATATTATTATATTAAAATTTATAATTTCTTTTACCGCACCCTAATTTCAATTAATTTTTAATTCCTACGTAATATATATAATAACTAAAATACTTACATTAATTAAATGTAATACTATAATTATTGAAATACTTACATTAATTAAATTCTTAGGTATTTTTTTTAATTCAAATTCTTAGGTAATTGTGTAAACGTATTGACTAAAAAGAAATATTGTTTTGTTGGCAAAAAAAAAAAAGAAATATTTTTTCCTTAATAATAAAGAAATCGGATCTTAATATCTTTTATAATTTTGAAATTTTGTTTGGCATTGATCTAATTTAATTTAATAAATCAACCACTAATGTTCAACTAATTTTCTTTGGTATAGTTCTATATATATAATAGTAATGTGTTGTATCTTATTCACTACAACTTTGTTAGTGATCTTAGACTTAAAAAATTAATAACATTCACCATTGATAAATAAATCGGATCTTTAATATCTTTTATAATTTTGAAATTTTGTTTGACATTGATCTAATTTAATTTAATAAATCAACCACTAATGTTCAACTACTTTTTTTTTGGTATAGTTTTATATATAATAATAATGTGTTGTATCTTATTCACTACAACTTTGTTAGTAATCTTAGACTTAAAAAATTAATAACATTCACCATTGATAAAGTTATTAAGCATGTAAGGTTGCTACATTTCTTGATATAATACTATAGTTTAGCTTTCTAATTAGTAAGCATAAATGAGAAATTTGATAACCAAAATCGCTAAGAATGTAAGGTTATTAAATTAGTTGAAAGTTATCTAAAAACAATTAGTTGAAAGTAGTATAATGTCTTTTTAATGATCATTATAAGTTTTTTTTTTGTAACCTTAAATAAGATCATTACCTTTTTGCTATGTTATTTTAGATCACATTGATCATTCATTTGAAGCCTAAACTAATATTGAATTAACTTATATTTTAATTAGAAATTAAAATTGGTATTGTTAAGGATGAAATTGATTGAATTGAGAGGTTGAGCCAAATTGAATGAAATGGAATTTATAGGGACAATAATGCAATTTTGCCATTTGAAATATAATTAGACCCATTAAGTTTTCTTTTCTTCTTTACGGTGTAAAAACACCAAAATTGGATTTTATTTCTTCTCCTTCAACCGAACATGCTCTCTCTCTCCCTCTAAATTTTGTTTCCTTATCACTCATCAAGATCAACATGCAAACTAAGAGAATCTAACTACACTCCAAGCTCTCTCTAGTGGTGTAATTATATTGGGGTTCCATGGAGATTATGATGGGTTTTTAGTTAAGGTTTTTGGAAGCAATTCTCATGGTAAAATTTCAGGTTAGAGCAAGAAGTGAAAAAATGGAGCTTTGAAATCTATATGGACGGCTGAGGCGCTGATCGAGACATCGGCTAGGCTCACAGTGGATTGACTTTGGGGGTGTACGAGTCCCCTGAACTGTGAGTGGGCTGTCCTCAACGGTTAACCCGTTGAGGAACTATTTTATTACTGTTTTATTAAATTGTTTTATAAATGGTTTTAAATAAATTGTTTTGGGTGCATGAGCGATCTTTGAAAATGGTTTTGAACTGTCGGTAAGCATACGGGGACTCGTGGACTGGACGCAGTCCAGGGAGTTCGTGTGGCTGATTTGGTGGTTTACTAGCTAGTAGTTAGATTTTATTGGCGAACCATGAGTTTAGTTTAGATCCATATGGTTCGTCGCTCCAGGCCCGACACGCCATATTTATTTACCGGTTCGACGTGTGCATGTGGGAGCTAAATTGGGTGTGCTGCGGCCACCACGCAGTACCGGATCCAAGCTAACGTCAGGGGAACGGGGTTGTTTGGAAAAATTATATTTTTACTAGTTATTTGATGATGACGCAAATGCCCCTGACGGTTCCGGAGGTTGACTCGGGCCAAGGTCACTCCGGACAGCCCATTTGTTTATGAAAATGATAAATGATTTCTTGTACTTGTTTTATTGCTAACCATGTTTTTATAACTTGGTTTTCTTATCTGTTTTGGTTGTGAGTGCACCCCACCCTCTTCTGGTTCTCTTTTGAGGGTGGCTCACTCACTGGGTACATTCGTGTACTCACCCCTCAATTAGTTGTTAGGTTTTCAGGGTAGTTAGGACTCATCATTTCCTTTGACGGTCGAGTCGGTGGCGTAGGCTGTGATCCCTGGTGTTAGAGGTACTACTCACTATGAGATGGGTCCCACTGGCAGTGTTTTTTTTTATGATATCTTTCGCTCCTTGTTTTCGATTTGCATCTACTCCGCTATTTTCTCTATTAGTATTTATCTTCCGATTAAATTTTGGAGCATTTTTACTACTGTGTTCGATTTTGATAATTCCGCTTTAACTCTGATTTGGAAACAGTTACTATTTTAAAATTTATATTATATTTGTGTTTTCCCTGTTTTTATCTGGTATTGACGCTTCATGGAGCCTTGGTATGCGTGACCGGCCGGCACGTGTTTCGAGGTACCACGGCGGTTGTCCGTGCTCGTCTTCCGGGTCGGGGCGTGACAATTCATTAATTTGGTTGAGTTATAGCGAGATATCAAATTTAATTTTACTTCAACTTGCCAAAAATACACATATATAGTATATAAATTATTTCTCTATCACCAAAAAAAAGGAAGGACATATGAATTAGTAACTAGGAATCAATTTTGTACACCTAATTTTATACTTCCTTATGTTGCATTAAGTTTAGTTATAAGTTATAACCTTATATGGAAATTTAACTTACAGGTCCGGGTATGTTTGATTGAATTGTGAGATTTTGGAGAAATATGATAATCAAAATTACAAAAAATGTAATAAGAAATATGATAACCAAAATCACAAAAGATGTAAGGTTATTGAATTAGTGGATAGTACTATACCTCTTTTATGATCATTATAGGTTTTTCAGTAACTTTTGAGGAAAAAATGGCAAATATTCACCGTTGATGAAAGTTTACTAATGTTATTAAAAAAATAAGGATTGGTAAATCCAATTTTAATAACTTTTATAGCATTTTTAGTAAATTCAAGTAATAAAATTTGTAATTAACACTTTATTGATGATAAAAGGTTACTAAAATTAATAATGATGTAAGGTTCTTTCAATATAGATAGTACTATAATGTTTTCCATAACCTTTTAAGTAATTAATCTTAGATAAGAAAATCAGTACTGTACGTATCTTTATAGTGTAAGGTCATTAAATTAGTTGATAGTACAATACATTTTTTATCATTATTATAGCTTTTTCGGTAACTTTTGAGGAAAAAAATAGTAAATCTTCACCATTGATGAAAGTTTACTAATGTTATTAAGAATGTAAAGATTGATAAATACAATTTTAAAAACTTTTATAGCTTTTTTAGTAGATTACTCAAGTAATTAAATTGGTAACTTTCATTATTGATCATAAAAAGTTACTAAAATTAATAAGGATGTAAGATAATTTTTTTTGCTACAAAAGTACCATAAAGTAAAAGAGATGGCAATAACTATGGCCTCAGGATGCCAACCCCAATCCGGCCTTCAATAAGGATGTAAGATGACTTGAATCTAGATAGTACTATAATGTTTTTTGGTAAAAAGAAAATATTAAGAATGTAAGGATTGGTAAATACAATTTTAATAACTTTTTTTTAGCCTCTTTAGTAGATTACTTAAGTAATTAAATTGGTAACCTTCATTATTGATCATAAAAAGTTACTAAAATTAATAAGGATGTAAGATTTTTTGAATCTAGATAGTACTATAATGTTTTCATAACTTTTATAACCTTTTAATTAAGTAATCTTAGATAAGAAAATTAATCAGCGACCAATATTACTAATAATGTAAGGTTATTAAAAATAGTAGACTGTAAAATACCTTTTTGGAATTTGGATAACCAATACAAGTTTTTTAGTAATTTTAGGTAATTAGAGAATTGATAACTATCTTATTACTTAAGTTACTAAGGATTTAAGGTTACTTAATTTTTATTGATAGCATCGTAGCCTTTTTAATAACCTATAAAGGTTTTTTTTGGGGGTTACTTATGTAAGAAAATCGGTATTAATTACTTACTAAAGATGTAAGATATCAATTAAGAATATAATTAAGGTTGTTAAATTTGTTGATAGCATCATATGTCTCGATCCTAAAACGTCTTTTTTTAGGCATCTAATAAAAAAACATGTCACTCGATAAGTCTTGGTCCGAAAACGTCTTTTTTTATGCATCTAATAAAGAACATGTCACTTGATATTTGATTAATAATATTATCTATGTAACAACACTGGATTAATTCTAACTGAATTTATCTAGTTAAACATAAAAGTAATAATAAAATGCAATAGATGTAACATAAAATCAAGAAAAAATATTGTAAGTTTCTTTACAACTTTGCCTTAATTGATGTTAAAAAATTTCGAAAGATTTAATTTGAGGTGAAAACAAATTAATTTTGCAAAAGAATATGAAATCCAAAAATAGAAGAAGAAAGAAAAATCGAGTTTTCTATATTCCAAAAACGATACTTACTGCATTCAATTAAAAATAAAAAGATGATTCTCATCCATTTCAAGAGCTTCATAGTTTGAAATTTTAGATAAGTTTCAATTGTTAAACCAATAAATTTTCCTACGTATCATGAATATTGGTGAGAAGTTCTTCAAAAAAGGGTTAAGAAGAGAAAGAAAATAAGATGAAAAGAGGAAGGAAACAACCTTAAAAGTATTTATTATTCCCTCCCCATTATGGATTAATTAGGATTAAGTGATTTTAACGGGATTTTTTTGTGCAAGTTAGAATATAGTAGTAGCATTCAAAACTTATTTGATAGCGAGCATTATAGTTATTTTGATATAATCTTGCCTTTCAAAAAAATTTTTTGATATAATCTTAAATAGTTTTAAGTAAGAAAATTCATAACCTTTTTTTATATAAAAAGTTACTAAAATCATCCAAGAGCGCAATTAGATTTGTAGAAAGCATCATAGCTATTTTAATACCTTTTTATAACTTTTTTAGTAATTTTAGATTACAAGATTAATAACATTCATAGTTGACGAAAATTATTAAAAGTAGTAAAAACATAAGGTTACTGAATTTGTTGATAGAACTATAGCTTCTTCTTTTTTTTTTTTAATCTTTGCAACTTTTTTTTACTAATCTTAGATATAAAAATTATACTCCTCATTAAATTGATAAAATGCTACTAAATTTATTAAAATTATAAATTACCTTTATAACTTTTTTAACAACCTTAAAGAAGAACACTGGCAAATGTCATTATTGATAAAAGGCTACTAAAATTACTAACAGTATAAGGTTAATTACTGAATTTATTGATAACATTCAAAAACCTTTGATAACTTAAATAGCTTTTTAATGAACATTTGATGAGGAAATTGATAATCTTATTCTTATTCTTTTTTTTTTTTTTTGCATCAGAGATCGATAACCTTCTTAATTGATTAATGTTTAACTTTCGTTCTTAATAGGCCTGTAGTTTTTTTAGTAAATTCAAATAAGAAAATTGATAACCTTCCTTCATTATTGAAGATAACCATAATTGTATAATAATTTAAGTTTTTTTTTCGGGTTATCTTCAATAATGAATGAAGGTTATCAATTTTCTTATTTAAGCTAAAAAAAAGTTATTAAAATTGTATTTACCAATCCTTACATTCTTAATATTTTTTTGTCGAAAAACATTATAGTACTATCTAGATTCAAGTCATCTTACATCCTTATTGAAGACCGGATTGGGATTGGCATCCTGAGGCCGTAGTTACTGCCATCTCTTTTACTTTCTGGTGCTTTTGTAGCGTAAAAAAAAAAGTCATCTTACATCCTTATTAATTTTAGTAACTTTTTATGATCAATAATGAAAGTTACCAATTTAATTACTTGAGTAATCTACTAAAAAAGCTATAAAAGTTTTTAAAATTGTATTTATCAATCCTTACATTCTTAATAACATTAGTAAACTTTCATCAATGGTGAAGATTTACCATTTTTTTTCCTCAAAAGTTATCGAAAAAGCTATAATAATCATAAAAAATGGTGTACTATCAACTAATTTAATGACCTTACACTATAAAGACACGTACATTACTGATTTTTCTTATTTAAGATTAATTACTTAAAAGGTTATGGAAAACATTACAGTACTATCTAGATTGAAAGATTCTTACATCCATATTAATTTTAGTAACCTTTTATCATCAATAAAGTGTTACAAATTTCATTACTTAAATTTACTAAAAATGATATAAAAGTTATTAAAATTGTATTTACCAATCCTTATTTTTTTAATAACATTAGTAAACTTTCATCAACGGTGAATATTTGCCATTTTTTTTTTCTCAAAAGTTACTGAAAAACCTATAATGATCGCAAAAGAGATATAGTACTATCCACTAATTCAATAACCTTACATCTTTTGTGATTTTGGTTATCATATTTCTTATTACATTTTTTTGTAATTTTTGATTATCATTTTTCTCCAAAATATCACAATTCAACCAAACATACCCGGACCTGTAAGTCAAATTTCCATATAAGGTTATAACTTATAACTAAATTTAATGCAACATAAGGAAGTATAAAATTAGGTGTACAAAATTGGTTCCTAGTTACTAATTCATATGTCCTTCCTTTTTTTGGTGATAGAGAAATAATTTATATACTATATATGCGTATCTTTGGCAAGTTGAAGTAAAATTAAAATTGATATCTTGCTATA
>AWUE01022033.1:0-14168 GCA_001974825.2 Corchorus olitorius
AAGATGATTCTCATCCATTTCAAGAGCTTCATAGTTTGAAATTTTAGATAAGTTTCAATTGTTAAACCATAAATTTTCCTACGTATCATGAATATTGGTGAGAAGTTCTTCAAAAAAGGGTTAAGAAGAGAAAGAAAATAAGATGAAAAGAGGAAGGAAACAACCTTAAAAGTATTTATTATTCCCTCCCCTTTATGGATTAATTAGGATTAAGTGATTTTAATGGGATTTTTTTTTTACAAGTTAGAATATAGTAGTAGCATTCAAAACTTATTTGATAGCGAACATTATAGTTATTTTGATATAATCTTAAATAGTTTTAAGTAAGAAGATTCATAACCTTTTTTTTAGTTACTAAAATCATCTAAGAGCGCAATTAGGTTTGTAGAGAGCATTATAGCTATTTTAATACCTTTTATGATTTTTCTAGTAATTTTAGATTACAAGATTAATAACATTCATAATTGACGAAAATTATTAAAAGTAATAAAAACATAAGGTTACTGAATTTGTTGATAGGACTATAGCTTCTTTTTTTTTTATATATAATCTTCGCAACTTTTTTTACTAATCTTAGATATGAAAATTATACTCCTCATTAAATTGATAAAATGCTACTAAATTTATTAAAGATGTTAGGTTACTAAATTATACCTTATACTATAAAAATTTTTATAACCTTTATAACTTTTTTAACAACCTTAAAGGATAACATTGGCAAATGCCATTATTAATAAAAGGCTACTAAAATTACTAACAGTATAAGGTTAATTACTGAATTTATTGATAACATTCAAAAACCTTTGATAACTTAAATAGCTTTTTAATGAACATTTGATGAGGAAATTGATAATCTTATTCTTATTCTTTTTTTTTTCATCAGAGATCGATAACCTTCTTAATTGATTAATGTTTAACTTTCGTTCTTAATAGCCCTATAGTTTTTTTAGTAAATTCAAATAAGAAAATTGATAACCTTCCTTCATTATTGAAGATAACCATAATTGTATAATAATTTAAGCTTTTTTTTTTCGTTCAATGAGATTAATTATTTCAAATCTCTGTAAACTAAATGACCAGATTTTGATGATTAATTAATCACAATTTATGAAAATGAAAAGTACGCATGCATGAAATATATGATTTATCAATTAGTAACATACGTGCAGCGCACGTGCTTTTATATATATATAAAAGCATCCACCACTTTATAACTAAACTAAAGAAAATTAACGTGTGCAAATTATATCATGCTAATGAATTTAACATATTGTAACACTTCAAACATATATCATTTCTCGTAAAACCTAATTTTAATTAATGTATCAAATAGTTCCAATTTTTTTGATTTTTAATCTCAATTAATTAATTCATTAACTACTAGTTGATACAACAATTAATTCATTATACTCGATGAAATTAAATCAACAAATATATAATGGAAAATTATTCAATACTAAGTCAGTCGGGGTTTAGCAGACTATACGTGCGGGTCTAGAAGGGTGACATGTGTCCCTTAGGGATTAGATTGAAAATTTTAAAATTTAATAAATTCAAAAAATATGCATATGTCAACTCCTCATCCCGCTTGTGGAGTCTAAAATTTACACGATCAGTATCAAATTATTACCCTTATATAATACAAATATAATGTTGGACAAAACCCACGTACTTTTAGAGCATTTACCACCTTGTTGAGCCAAATGCTCTGGTGATAATGGATTGATATAAATAGGAAAAACTCAAGCAGTCAAGCTGGACTTAATAAGTCGAGTGACCCAATCTTAGAAGTTAGATCCGTACTCCATATAACAACTTGAGTTTAAAATTTAATTTTTCAACTTCTATAATAATTGTATTTAATAATAAAAATGATGTTAACTTCAAGAAACAATCGACTAAATAATCAATTCAGGATATAAGGTTTGTCGAAAAACGCAATTTGGGATATAACATTACAAAACAAGCAATTAAGGATATAACGTTACGAAAACAATGCGAGCAATTAAGGATATAGTCAGCTAGACCTCTGTTAAATGATGATGTGGCATTCACGTAATCTCTGACAATACACATGTCATCTACGTGGATGCCACATCATCAATTAACGAAGCCCTATCTGATTATATCCTTAATTGCTTGAAATCGAAAACAATATATCCTTAATTGCGTGAAATAAAAAAACGTTATATCCTTAATTGCTTGCTTTGTAACGTTATATCCTTAATTGCTTGGGGGCAGCAAACGTTATATCCTAAATTGCTTACTTATCATCTATAACATAATATTTAAAAAAGAAAAATAATTTGAATATTATTTATAATTATGAATATTTATTTTGATTTAAAAATATATTTAATTATTCTCTTTTAATGATATATATATATATTTTAGGAAACTCTTTTAATGATATACTAGTCTTTACCCCCACGTGCGTTGCACACCATATTGAATATAATTAATAATTAACTTAATTAGTTATTAAAAAATATATAATGATTATGCTTTTTACTTTTAAACTTTAAGGTAATGATAATAATATTTTTATTAGTTTATATTATAATTGGGTTGGGTCAGATCTACCAAAAGGTCTCCAATTTTTTAAAATTATTTATAAAAATATTGAATAGTAAAATGGTAATGGTAAAAATAAAATAGTTATAAGAGATTAGATTTAATTAAAAAATTCAAATATATCTAAGTTTTTTTAATTAAAATAGTAAAATGGTAAAAATAAAATGGTTATGAAGAAATTAGATTTAATTAAATATGTTTAAAATGATTGTTCGTGTGAGTGAATTTCAGTAATGGGAATTCGGTAATGGAGATGTTTGTTTGCTTTATTTGTAATCTTTAAATTTTGAGAGATATATATATAATGTTTGCTGCCGCAAGCAATTAAGGATACAACGTTTTCGATTTTAAGAAATTAAGGATATAACGTTTTCAATTTCAAGCAATTAAGGATATAGTCAATTAGGGCTCCCATAAATGATGACGTGACATCCAGTAGATGACACGTGTATTTTCAGAGATTACGTGGATGCCACATCATCATTTAATGGAGCTCCAACTGACTATATCCTTAATTGCTCGTTTTTCGTAACGTTGCTCGTTTTTCGTAACGTTATATCCTTAATTGATTGTTTTGTAACGTTATATTCCAATTTGCGTTTTGCGACAAACCTTATATCCTGAATTGATGATTTAGCCGAAACAATCTATTAACAATGATTAATACTATATAATAATGAAAAAAGGGTTTTAATTGATTGACTTGGTTTTTTTTGTGGCCAGTAAAGAACTTGGTCCAAAGCAGCTAGCTTTGCATACATTTTCCAGATAATTAGTTAATAATAATACAATGGTTTATATATAATACGCCGTCAGTAGAGTTTAACAGACTGTATAAGCGGGTCTTGAAGGGTAACATATATCTGTTAGGGACTAGATTGAAATATTTAAATTTAATTAATTTTGAAAATGGACATGTATCAACTCTACAACCTGCTTGTGGAGTCTAAAATTTACACCACGGCCAATATATAAATAATTACCATAATACAATTATTCCGATTAGAACAAAAGTCATCTCTTATTTATTTTAAAAATTTTTAATTAAAGAGTCAAATTAAAAGAAAAGAAAAGAAAATTATCATGGGCTTTTATGTATCTTGTAAGTGATAATTTGGGCCCTTTGTCTTGGACATACTTGCAAGAAACATACGCCAGCCAGCCCGTAGACTTTTGGACGTCTCACATAAGGCCCGCCAAGACCCAGCTAAAATTTGCTATTTTTGCGAATACTCAATTCAATTATTGTTTGCCAAATAAAAGCCTGCATGCAAAATAAATAAACGAATCAAACAGAGAAAGTCTGGAGGTTCAGATTGAAATTAATCCAACCTATCACATTTACCGCTTTTGTTTTTGGACCATCTTCTACGTTTTTGCCGTAAAATAGTTCAATAATTCGAAATCTCCTACTCCACGTTATATCTCCATGTATATATATAAATATATATGTAAGCTCATTGACTAGTTTATTCAAAGGAAACAGATCAAACCCTTCATCATGAAACCAGGCGTCCAAATGGGTTTCAAGAATTTCGGGCTAAAGTTTCTGCTTCTGTGTGTTCAGCTTCTTCCTCTTTTTGCACTTCCACCACCACCCTTCATCATAATCACTGCAGGTACGATCTGTTAATGCTTTAGCTTATATTTAGTAGAGAAGTTTTTGTATTGAAAACTAAAAAAGGGTCTGGCCAAAAAAAACCTAAAATGGGGTAACGATTTAAAGAAGCAAAAAGTTTGAGGAAGTTTAATGTGCATGTTCCCGTATATATATGCATATGTATTGCCATTTCATCATGAATTATATGTATATCTCGATTCTCGAGGAATTCATCAATATTAATCATGGATCAAATTAAGAATAAAATAACTATGTGATTTTATTGTAGAGTTCAATCAAGGAGAAAATATTCCATACAGAAGTGTTTCAGAAAGATTGCCAAAGTCAGACGTCAAACCAGCTAGTGACAGCTGTAAGCAAGATATGGCAGTCGTACGCACGCTTCCTGCTGGAGGAGGAGGAGATAGTCGTAGGCTTGCTAGTGTAGGTGGTGGTGGTGGCGGAGGTGGCCGTGGTGGAGGTGGAGGTGGTGGCGGAGGTGGGGGTCGTGGTGGAGGGGGAGGAGGTGGCAGTAGTTCACGCGGAGGCGGAGCTCGGGGTGTTGGAGGCGGAGGAACCGTGAATAATCAACCCCATGGCGGTTCTAACGGTGCCATGCAGCACCACCAGCTTCAGTTAGGTTTCCTTATGTTACCTAGTTTTGGCCTTCTTGCCTTCTTTCTCCTATCTTCTTATATGGGTTTGTTGCATAGAACTTAATTAAATGTTCAAATTAAGTAGCAGTTTATTAGTCTGAAACTTAGATCTAATTAATATAGCTAGTTAGGGTTTGGCGGGATAGACATGGGATGGGAGTAGAGTTTGGTTGGGCAAGAGGCTTTCTCCATAAATAAATGTTTATTACTCCCTCCATTCCGGCTACTTTCCTATATTTCAGTACTAGTAGTATTATTATTCTTGAATATGGAGTAGCTTTTTATTTATATATGTTTTAAAAAGGAATCTTTTTGAATAGTTGACCATTCTTGGTTAGCCAGCTGCTTGTTTGCAGAGCTTCCTGCACGTCTCGTTTGCATCGTGATCATACTCTATTAATCGTTACAATCGCATCCTTCCTAATTAATTAATTAATGTTATATAGATTAAAATCCCATTTTACCGCCTAAACTTATCTAAAATTGACCTTTTGTCACCCTAAATTTTAATTTGGGACTTTTTGCCCCCTAAACTTGCAATATATATGAGGATATGTTAGTCCCTCTCAAAAGGTATTGCTGACATGGCAATGCTACGTCGGATAAAAAATGCCACGTGGTAATACCACGTTAGACCAAAATACCATGTCAAGGCGGTGACGTGACAATGCCACATCAGTAATATTGTTTGAGAGAGACTAAAATGACTTTAATTGCAAGTTCAGTGACAAAATATCCAAAATTAAAATTTAGAGATATAATATCAAAATCATACAAGTTTAGGGGCAAAAAGAACATTAAATCATATATATCACCCATTCGGAAGATCACGTTTGACAATAATTATTAGCTACTTCCATATATAGATAAGCGTTAAAATCAGTCATTTATTGTTACAACTCATCAACAACATTAACTTACTCCTATTTATATCACATTTTGATAAGTTTGATCCTTGAAAATTTTAACTAATGACGTAATGTTTTCTAAATTGAGCAAGCCGGTGACAAATTACCGACCTAACTATATGGGCTATTTCTATGAAGACGTCTTATAGACTTATATGACTACTATTAAAATTAATCATAATTAAGCAACGAGAAGTTTATTTAAAGTTCTTAAACTTAATTACTAGTAATTGAAAATTGTTACTTTTTAGTTTGCACCCACTTTTTAGTTACTCTTTGATTTGTTGTTAAACAGATTTTTAAGAAAACCCCAATCGTATATAAATTGATTTGCTGAAACATCCTGAATTCGTAATCCTCCTTCGTCTTCATTTAATTGAGTTCGTTTGGTATTGTTTTTGTTTCCTGTTTTCTGTTGCCAATGACCTGTTTTTGGAAACAAAACAGTGAAAACATGTTTGGCAGGTTGTTTCCATTTTCAAAAATTTTGGAAACAGAAGCAGTGTTTTGAAGAAAAGTGGAAGCAAGAATTTTGTGTTTTCATGTTTTTCCAAAACACTTTCAAAACACAGAAGCACAGTGATGAACAGTAACTCACATGCTTTTTAACCATTTTTTCTTTTACTTTTTGTTTAAAAACATACAATTAAATTGTATATCCAAACATGTTTTTGTTTTTAAAAATTGACAGCGCAATAAAAACAAAACGAAAACGAAACAAAAACAAAAAACAGAAATCGATATCAAACGTTAGCAGGTTTTTGATTGAAAGTTGAAACAAATGCATTGATTTAAAATGGAATTCAAGAGTTTTGGAGTCTTCATTCTACTATTAATATTGTCTGTTCAGCTTCAGCCTCTTCTCGCGTCTCGACAAAATTTCTTACCAAATTTAGGTTAATTCCTCTTAATTCGCATATGCTCATATATATAGACAGTATATATATTTAATTGTTGCACACATTCATTCGTATTTTCTGATGGGAAAAGAACATGAATATTGAATGGTGATTTTATATTAATTGCAGGCTTCAATCAAGAAGAAAATACCATCACTGTTCCTAAAAGATCATTGATGCCAGCAAAACTGGATGATCATATCACAACCGTAAACAGGCTACGTGTTGGTGGCATGCGCAGTGGTGGAGGAAGAGGTATTGGTAGAGGTGGCAGTGAGGAAGACGTGGCAGTAGTGGTGGAGGAAGAGGTCTTGGTAGAGGTGGCAACGCTGCCGCTGGAGGTTTCGCCGTAGGTGCTCTCACAGGCGCCGCTGGAGGTGCATTGGCCGCTAGTCATGTAAATCATGCTGCCGCCGGCCTCAATTACGTGTCCTTATATCACCTAATTCTGGCCTTCTTGACTTTCTGATTTCTCCTACGTCATTAATATAAAAATAACTTGGTGGATAATTTGTAAATAAATGTGTTCTCCGTGTCTAAAACTTATATATGTGTGTTTTAATGCCACCTCTATAATATTGTACTTCTGATCAAACTTTAATTAATACAAATATATATTTCTTTTTCTCTTTAATTTCCTTTGAACTAATTTTGAAGAACCGCGCCAAAAATTTGGTGGATGTCGTTTATCATCAAAAATTAATTATTAAACCTTCCTATAGATGGGGTAAAAGATGGGGTAAAGTCTAGGTCGATCCTCAGGGAATTGTTCACTAACTACTTTTTAACAACAACATAAATTAGGGGGTTTTGAATAATTGAAAATAAACTATGAACTAAAATTAAAATAATTAAACTAAAGAGCGAAGTGCAAGTAATTAAAATAGAAGAAGATAATTATGAGAAGACTTCCAATCTCAAGCTTGACTAATTAGGTTGACTTGATCATTGAAACAAAAGAAGTTAGTATATTCATCAAAATAGAAGGCGTAGATTGACAACAAACGCTAATCAATCCCATGAATTCACCACAATACTATTAAAACGAACGCGATTAACTAGCCTAATTGAGGTCCTAACCCTATGGCAAACACTCAAAGAATTCAAGGTTCAACAGCATTAAGTAAAGTGAATTTTAGCCTTCAAGAATAACACTCCCCAAACGGGCGAGCATTCAATTCACATCTATAATTCCCAGTGATTCCCAGTTACCCTTCAATAACTCACAACCATCTAGTTACTACCTTGTGAAACCTAATCAAACGGTATAGAATTCCAACTAGTAATAAACTTATAATCCTAATCAATAATTGATCACCCAAATTAACAAGAATTATAAATACATAAAATTTAATCCGGAATTATATAATACTAAGATGAATATTCAATTTAAGAACAATAATTCTCACAAGTCAACCCATTAGTTTAAGTAAGGAATTGGAAACAAGAAAATGAGTCTGTTTGGCATCGTTTCCGTTTCCTGTTTTCTGTTGCCAATTTTCTGTTTTTGGAAACAAAACAGTGAAAACATATTTGGCAGGCTGTTTCTGTTTTAAAAAATTTTGGAAACAGAAGCAGTGTTTTGGAAATAAGTGGAAGCAAGAATTTTTTGTTTTCATGTTTTTCCAAAACACTTCCAAAACACAGAAGCACAATGATGAACAGTAACTTACCTGCTTTTTAATCATATATATATATATATTTTACTTTTTTATTTAAAAACATACAACCAAATTGTATATCCAAACACGTTTTTGTTTTCAAAAATTGACAGCGCAACAAAAACAAAACGAAAACAAAACAAAAACAAAAAACTGAAAAACGAAAACGATGCCAAACGACCCTTGCTACTCATGTTATTGAGAACAAAAACACAATTATTAATTGAATTAATAAAATCCAAACACATGAGAGAAAGAAATAGAACCAATTTTTGAGTCTTCAATTAAGGAAGAAGAAGAAAATATCGTTGCCCAATAATAAAGAAAACCAGCGCCTCAAAATCTGCCAAAAAGAAAAGCTTGGTACCTTTATATAAGGCTTCCTAAATCCTAACCAACTAAGGAAAAGTTAAAAGCCTAAAATAAAATAACATGAATCCAAATACAAAAAGGACTAGTGTAGTTTTGACCCATTCAGCCCAATAATGGTGGGAAATAATCAAAGGGAGAATAAGGAGAAAAGCCCAATGAAAATAGGATTTTTCTGCTACAATTCGTACTCTGTCAGGAGCCTCCCTGTGCGCGGCAAGGGTATCTCCACGCTCTCGGGTAGCCTCAGGAAATTTATTTGCTTCCAGGAGCTTGACAGGTTCGGCATGGGTGCCTTTCCACTCACGGGGAGCATCAGAAACTTCATCCTTTGCTTCATTACTTGTTTTGCAATTCTATCGCGTCTAGGATGTTGTCCACTCCGTAATCAAGTCTTCAGATCCGAAAAGCTTCTCCAAATTCTTCACGAAATCACCTTGAATTGTCCTATTTCAACATTAGCATCTTCAAAAGTACCTATAAGACAAAAACAAAGCAGTTAGGTAGAAATGAAACAAGATAGACATTTAAAATATACAAATTAAGCATAGATAACTAAGTAAAATAAATGCCTATCAATAAGTATCATTCTTATTCTATTTCTTACTAGTATCTAGTTTTGGACCTTTGGTAGAATTCCAAAATCGCTTCAATTTAGGGCAAACTGTCAAATAGGGGCAATACCTTTATGCGGGTGAAAAAAAACGCATCATTAGTTTTAACGGTTGCTGACGTGGCGCCATTAAATCTTATAATAATATTTTTTATTAACAAAATTGATTAATGAAAGTTGAATTAAGTTCGTTAAATTAAAAATGAAAAGGACATAAAGAGAAAAAAAATAAAAATACACTAAAACCGTTTATATATATGTTTCTTCTGTCGATTTTTTTTTACCTTGGTTTATTTTAATTTAAAGGAAAGTAATTTAAAAATAAAAATCAAATAAAATTACTTTGATGATAAACATGAATACTCCAATGGAAGTCCCATTCGACACCACACTTTCCAAAAAATTAAAGTGAAAAGTTTTTCATTAAACACCAAATCCCTCCCATGTATGTCTATCATAAGCTTATTCTCTGCACATCTCTTTTCTTTGGGCCAAGCATGGCACGAATATATAGCAGATTCAAATAAAAGACGCCACCAGTCCTAGCTTGCTGGCGAAGTGACTCAGAGGAAGGTCAGACAGGCTCTTTTCGATCTCAGGCGAAGTAGAGAGGATGAACCAAACAAGGAGGATGGGAGGTTGAGGAAGTTCGGCCATGGGCGGATTATCACAGTGAGGGATCAAATTTCACCATGGGCGGTGGGTTGTGGTGAGGGATAAATCAGTTTTGTCCTTGACCTTCTTGGGTTTGTTTAGATCTAATATATTTGGGTGCGTTATTGATGAATCTAGTTTCAGATTTGACTTTAGGATAGATATGTGGATCTGGAAATTTGGTGAGATTTGATGAAATGCCTATAATAAGGAATGAAATGTCTCTACTGAATTGGTTGATTGGTGTTCTTATGATGTTCATAGGTTTTAGGTTTTAGGAAGGTGGTTTGATCTTAAATATGGTAAAGAAACGGTATAAAAAGTGTTTGTAGGAAAAGAAAAAAGCTTTTTTTAATATATAATTTTATTTTATTATTTAAACTTAATTTGTTGTTTAGTTAATCACTTTGTTTTTTTGTCACTAAAAAATAAATGTCATGTGCCAATTCTGATTCCAAGAGAGTAAGATGCGCTTTATTTGTGCGTGTAAGTTAAACCCCGTTTAAATTGTTGCCCCTAATTGTAGCGGTTTTGAAACGTTTTGCTCCCAATCGACCAAATTAAAAGGTTTTACCTCAAATTGGACCGACAGTGAAACGTTTTGCCTTTAATTGAGCAATTAGCCTATTCAATACTACTAATATTATCTTCTGTAATATAGCTTTTTATTTAGTTTTTTTTTATACCTCAATTTGCAATTGAGGGTAAATTGGTTTTCACATAAATAATATCAAGATGAGTGGTCAAAATTTGATTAAAAATCCTGATAGAACTTGGTTTTTGCACCACCCTAGTTCTAATTAAATTATGAAATTTTGATAATTAATTAATTAATACCGAAAATTATTAAATAAATAATAAATATTTATTTAACAATTATTATTATTTCCCATGTATGCCGCCCTGTACTAAGGAGGTGGCATAAAACTCATTTAAGAGGAGATCTCCTTATAATAAAGCTGTCAGCAGGAGGCAGACAACAAAAAGAGAAGTTGTATCCCATGTCAGGAGATGGGAAACATCTCATGGACTTACAACAACTCATCCAAGCCGTCTCCTATGTCTCAGGAGGGGCCGCCCTGTTTCAGGAAACTGTCTCCTTCTTCCTGCAATTAAAGAAGGGAAAAAGTTAAAGTTTGTCAGCAAGTGAAATACTTATCTATGTGAGAGATGCATGTGATTTTAAACCTCACACCTCGTCAATATCTTCGACCTAACATGACAGTGAAACCGCCCAGCTACTTCCCATCTCCCAGGAGGCAAAACTACAACTTTTACATTTTGTTCAATTAAGGACAAAATGGCGAAATCAGTGGAATTGACCTAGCTAGAGGGTGCAGCTTCAACAATGAAGCATACCATGATGATCCTTATGCCATGCCGCACCTCCTGGTGAAATTTCATCTCATTCTGACACAGTCAAAAACTTTGTCTCAGTTTTCAATTAAGGACAAGTTGTCGGTTTGAGGTGATCTAGGCATTATTTTCGAACCAAACAAGTTCCATCATCTTAGATACATGATATTATGGCTACATGACAAATTGGAGCCATTTCAGGTATCAGTGATAACTTTTACACTGTTTTCAGTTAAGGACATGTGGCTTTTCCATCCCGCTTTTAGCCATTTTCTTAATTGAGTGTTATTTTTATGATTTGATGAGCTTAATATGATTAAGTAAATTCAATTTCGTGGCTTTCATGTTAAGAAACCAAATCTTGATATTCAGAGGCCATCTCTAAGTCATATTAGTTGATTCCAGCTTAGAGGAGGCAACAGAGACATGTTGAATTGCACCAGGAGGAAGAGGAGGACGCAAATCACAAGACAAGGAAGGAGACTTTCTAGAAGATAGGAGGCATCTCAATAGTTTAGATGTCCTCTCCCAGCTTCTGGAAGCCATTAGGAAGCTTCCTTTCACCTTCCTGGAAGTTGTCATCTCCTGAAGAAGTTGAATCGACTTCCTGAAGAAGGCAAAGCCCATCAAATTCAAGGCCCATGCCGCCCCCTATATAAAGGGATCAATTCCAAAGCTTCAAACACGCTTCCACAGCTACACACACCAGCTTCTACAGCTACAAACTTGCTCCGCGCAAAAAATCAAGCTTTGTGCTTATTTCTCTCAAAGCTCCATGCTTTTTCTCTGAAATCTCCGCGATTTCATCTTGTTCATCACGAGTTCTTACTTGTTCTTCAATATTTACTTGTTTCAATCTTGTCTCCGGACAAAAGAACATTCTTTTAGTGTTATTTCCTTGTTTCAATCTTGTCTCCAGACATCCAAACATTGTACACGTGCTTTTCTCTCAGCAACATTCCGTTGTTATTTTTCTCTCAATTTCAATCAAGAACAGCTTATGAACGCAAATTTAGGAAGACTTTTCTGGGATCCAATGATTTAAATGCTCCGGTGTAACTTTGATCCAGTCCCCACAAATAGCTCTGATCCTTAAATTTGCTGCTCCGCGTACCAGTTCATGTTTCTACAACTCCTTTGTCAATTTCAACAAATTGACTGACATGCCCTTATGCTGTCATAAAGTTTTTAACGCAAAAACTCTTCATGAGATTTTTGGCGCAACAATTTTTTAAAAAGGAATCTTCTTGAATAGTTGACCATTCTTGGTTAGCCAACTGCTTGTTTGCAATTGCAGAGCTTCCTGCACGTCTCGTTTGCATCGTGATCATACCCTAAATCGTTACAATCGCATCCTCCCTAATTAATGAATGTTCCATTAATTAATAAGATTATATATAGACTAATAAAGTCTCTTTTTGCCTCCTAAACCTAAAATTGACTTTTTGTCCCATAAACTTTAATTTGGGACTTTTTCCCCCTAAACTTGCTATTTATATATGAGGACATGTTAGTCCTTCTCAAACGGTATTACTGACGTGGCAATGTCACGTCCGACCAGAAAGCCACGTGGCAATGCCACGTCAGACCAAGGCGCTGACGTGACAATACCACATCAACAATATTGTTTGGGAGGAACTAAAATGGCTTCAAATCGCAAGTTCAATGGGCAAAATGTCTAAAATTAAAATTTAGGGACAAAATGTCAAAATCATACAAGTTCATGGGCAAAAAGGGCATTGAATCATTATATATATCACCCATTTCGGAAGATCACGTTTGACAATAATTATTATAGGAACGAAAATCCTCTGCCCCAATTTTGGTGCCCCACTTGTGGCTCATCCATCAAATAATGACACGTGTCCTTTTTCAGTTTTTAATGTTATTCCTTGTTTGCGTAATTAAATTAAATTTTATATTTTCATTCTAAAACCCTATGGGGAATGTATTAAAATTTAGGACTAACCCTTATATATAATTATTTATTGTTAATTTGGGACTAAACCTGGTGTTTATGTGAGTTTCTTATTTTATTTTCTTGTATAAATATTACTTGTTAAAACTTAAAAACAAAAAGGTATTACACAAGGGACATGTGACATGATTTGGTTAATGGGGCATGAAGTGGGGCACAAAACTTGGGGCAGGGGATTTCCATCCTTATTATAGCTACTTCCATATATAGATAACCGTTCAAATCAGTCATTTATTGTTACAACTCATCAACAACAGTAACTTAATCCTATTTATATCACATTTTGATAAGTTTGATCCTTACCTTGAACATTTTAGCTAATGACGTAATGTTTTCTAAATTGAGCAAGCCGGTGACAAACCGACCTAACTATGGGATATTTCTACAAAGACGTCTCATAGAAATATGACTACTGTTGCGCCAAAAATCTCTTGCTAGAGTTTTCGCGGAGAATTCTTTATGACAGCATAAGGGCGTGCCAGTCAATTTGCTGAAATTGACAAAGAGGTTGTAAAAACTGGATCTGGTGCGCGGAGCAGCAGATTAAAAGATCAGAACGATTGTGGGGACTGGATCAAAGTCACACCAGAGCATCTTAATCATTGGATCCACACGAACTGCTTCTCAAAACTGGGCCTTCCTCTTTTTGGATCAGATCTGAGAGATCTGCTTTGATTGCAATTGAAATTGAAAAGAAAATAACAAACTGATCTGTTATTTCTGAATGAAGAACACGTACGTGTACAGTGTTTGTATGTCCGGAGACAAGATTGAAACAAGAGAAAAACACTAAAACAATGTTTGTTTGTCCTGAGACAAGATCTAATCAAGGAAAATATGAAGAACGAGTGAAGAACTCGTGATGAATTGGGTGAAAATGGCGCAGAGCCAGAGAGAAAT